>CM073769.1:23091350-23361350 GCA_037158775.1 Hetaerina titia
AGGACACATTGCTCGATTCTGTCGATCGTCGCGTTCTTGCTTTCAATGTGGAGATGCGAGCCACCAATCGAAAGATTGTCCCCTACTCATTTGTGGGTACTGTAAGGAGTCAGGTCACCGCCCAATTCAGTGCCCTTTAAAATTCAACGCTTCAAATCCGGGAAACTTCACGACCCCGACTGCGGAGTCGGGGAGGATTTAATTTTGACAGTAACCCCAGAAAACGGTGTCGTAGTCCAAGGGACGATACAGGGGAGGAATTACAAGTTCCTAGTGGATACAGGTGCGGCCGTCACTATTGTGAATAAAAAGAAATTTCCTTGGAATAATCTGATTACTCATCCATACGATACTCCTATCAAAAGCGCTTCAGGCCACATTCTTTCTGTTCACGGCCAATGTCTAGTCCCATTGACTATATCCGGTGAGTTATATCCCCAGGATATGCTAATAGTGGATCTCGGTAATACTAATTACGACGGAATCATTGGTCTCGACTTCATGAAAAAGCACGGCTGCACTTTAGATCTTCAGCAATCGAAAATGTTGATTAACGGCTGCCACGAGATTCCACTAGAGCGGAACGTTCCCCAAAATGTAGAGATTGATTTCATTTCCCTTGAGAACCCAGCACCACAGGACGATGGGAGAAACAAAGGTGGAAATGCAGACGTCTTCACGGCAGATTTAATTTCCTTCGAAGAGCCTTCACCTACCCAACTCGTGCTCGATGTTTGGCGTGAGCCTGCACGAGTCACAATTTCGTGCGAAGAAAGAGAGAACGTTAATTGTAAGGATAACTCAGAATCCGAGATTCAAACGACAACGGAGGACAAATTTTGCGAGGATGCCACGACTGTAAAGGATAATGGGAAAAGTAAGGAAGAGACAGGCGATGATAAGGCCGGTGAATCAGGGGCCCTTGGGTCAATTGAGTTTCTGTGTGCGATTGCTCCTGATGTTATGCGGCGGACCGTAGTCTCTCCCTCGATAGTGTCTCCCGAAGTGGAAAGTGGCTGTAAAATAAAAGATGTGCTGTGTGCAGAAGAAACGTTGAGGGTTCCTCCATTCTCGATTATAATGTGTCGAGCTATTAATAAACAATTAGCGGGGAAAGAGGTCGCACTCGGGGGTGAAAGTCGAAACATCACGATCCTTCCAACGGTAGTAAGGGTAGACGAGGATGGATCGGCCCCAATCTTGTTTTGCAATTTCAATCGCAATGAGGCGAAGGTAAAAAAGGGATTGGAAATAGAAGCCGAGACGAAATTTGAAGAAAAAGGCATACCGTATGTTAACGAAATTACTTCGGACGACGTAGAACTATGGCCCGAAAAACCGCCGGAAGAAACTCTTCTCTCCCTTTTTGATTTTGGAAATGTCCCCACGGAAGCTTTAGACGAAATGAAGTTGCTCATTTCAGAATTTTCGGACATATTTATGTATGGTAAAAACTCCCTGGGCTGCACGAACATTGTTAAACATTCCATTGAGGTAGATGACGTCAGACCGATCAAAAAACCGCCATATCGCGTTCCACACTCCCAGCGGACTGCCTTAGACAACTCCATCCGAGAAATGCTTGAGCAAGACATTATATCACATTCCACTAGCCCTTGGTCCGCTCCCATCATATTAGTTAAAAAAAAGATACCTGCCGGGGAACCCGTCCAATACCGCCCATGCATTGATTTCCGTGCATTGAATAGTGTGACTAAAAAGGAGGTATTCCCATTGCCTAATATAGATGAGACATTCGATCAGCTGGGAGGCTCGTGTTATTACTCTTTAATGGATTTGTGCAGTGGCTACTGGCAGGTGGAGATGGATGAAGATAGCAAGAAATATACCGCCTTCAGCACTCCACACGGCCATTTTGAGTGCAATAGAATGAGCTTTGGATTAGCCAATGCACCCTCCACCTTCATGCGCCTCATGACTAAAGTGTTAGATGGACTTATAAATCACGGATGTGTCTGCTACCTAGACGACATTCTCAAATATGATCGCACTTGGGAAGAGCACATCACGGGGTTACGCGAAATTTTTTCTAGGCTTAGAAAAGCCAATCTAAAACTCAAACCTAGGAAATGCTCCTTTTTTCAGAAAAGTGTTAAATTTTTAGGACATGTTCTTTCATGCAATGGATTTCAACCTGACGAGGAGAAAATCGAGGTCCTTCAAAAATTCCCAAAGCCAGTTAATGTTCAAACCATTCAGTCTTTCCTCGGTCTTGTGGGTTACTACCGAAAATTTATCCCAAATTTTGCTAAGATGTCCAAACCTCTAACCAAGTTAATCCGGAAAGATGCACAGTTCGTTTGGGGAGAGGAACAGCAGCAGGCTTTCGAACAGTTAAGACGTTGCATTAGCTCTCAACCCCTCCTCAAGTTCCCTGATTTTTCCAGGCCATTTACCCTCACTACTGATGCTTCCATTTACGCTCTCGGGAGCATCTTGTCTCAAGAGTTTGAGGACGGCGAACACCCCGTCGCGTGTGCCAGTCGGCAATTGCGCAAAGCAGAGACATCTTATTCGGCTACAGAGTTAGAGTGTCTCGCTGTAGTTGAAGGCATAAGGAAATTCCGAGTGTACCTTCTAGGGCAACGGTTTACTCTTTGTACGGACCACAAACCTCTGAAATGGCTATTAACACTCAAAGAACCGAAACCAAGACTAGCGCGATGGGTTATGGAGTTGAGCGAGTATTCATTTGACATCCAATACCGACCAGGAAAAGACATCTCTCACAGTGATGCGCTCTCGAGAATACCTCTTCCGATACATTCCATTGTTACGGATGATTTGCAGCCTATCTGGGAAAAAGAAAGAATAGCAAAAGAGCAATCCCGATGCCCAGAGCTGAAAGAATTCCACAACCTCGCAAGAAAAAACGACCCGCAGTTCTTTTACGATGACCATCATGTCCTTTATCGAGTTAATTTTAGATCGATTAGCCCCCAGTTCGCAGTCTGTGCTCCTAAGTCTATGAGAAACTATATCTTAAAGCGATGCCATGACACACCCCTAGCTGGTCACTGTGGATTTGATAAAACGCTGGAAATGGTGCAAAGGCACTTCCACTGGGATCACTGCTATTCGGATACACGTGCTTATATTCAAAATTGTTTAGACTGTAAGAAACGCAAAGGGCAGGCGCCACCAATTCCAATACAGCCAGTCACCGAAGCCACATACCCCTTAGAAAAATTAGCGTTGGACATAGTGGGTCCACTCCCACCATCACGAAAGGGCAACCGATATATCCTTACTTGCCAGGATTACTTCACACGATACCCAGAGGCAGTAGCAATCCCAGATCAGAGGGCTGATACAGTCGCACGCGCTTTCGTTGAGGTCGTAATTTGCCGACATGGAGCCCCAAAATATCTCCTTACAGATAGAGGGACAAATTTCACCTCTAACTTGATGAAAGAAGTGTGCCGCAAACTGAGAATCGAGTCGATATTCACCTCGCCATATAATCCAGCCGCAAACGGAAAGCTGGAGCGGGCCCATCAGTCCTTTGCGAACGTTATCTCTCACTACGTAGCACAAGACCACAAGGACTGGGACGAACAACTTCATTTCGCATTGTTCGTTTACCGAAATACGAGGCATCGTATAACAGGTTTCAGCCCGGCTTATCTAATGCACGGCCGAGAGTTGTCATTACCCTGGGAAGATGATTTATCGCCCGTCATGGCTCCAACTGAAGCCGGAATTAACTTCGCTGAGGAGCTTCAATACCGTTTACAAATGGCCCACGCGCAAGCGAAAGAGTGGAATAGGGAATTAACAGAGAGAGAACGCAATCGATGCAACAAAGATCGAACACTACCGGCAATTGGAGTGGGACAGTTGGTTCTCCTGCGCAATATGGCTCCGAGTGCAGGTCAATCCAAAAAGCTCGCATCTCGATGGATTGGACCGTACAAAATTATTAAAGTTAGGAGTGCAGTAACAATGGACATAGAAAACATAAGAACTGGTCGTGTTTCCACTGCTCATTTGAGAAACCTTCTTCCCTTACCTCCTGATCCGGAACCTATTCCTCCACCTAAAGCTCTGACAGAGGATTGTTCGGGAGACCCTCCTCACCCGCAACAGTCCAAATCATTCCTCCCCGACGCTCCTCTCGAGGAGCCTGTTGCACCCAGTCCTACCCCCCAGAGCCACAACGAACCTTCATCATCAGTGGGCCCTTCCCCCGCCGAAGAACAATTAACTTCTCCCAGCCACCCGTACAACCTGCGACCCCTTCCCGGCCGTTTTAGCCGGCAATAATGGCCCCCATTTCCATAAAGACGGCGCCAAAAAGAACTGCAATCACACCACAGATCGACACAAGATACAACAAGGATGCTGACGGACCGAGATTGACCGGTCCCATCACTCCGAGAGCCGCCTACCGGGGACGCGGACGTCATCGCGGGAGCGGATCGGTCTACTTGTGCCGGAAGGAACGGTTACGACTGGGACTGCTCCGGGACGAAAAGGAAATCAGCCTCATTCGGAAAACAATGTCTTCGGATGAAGATTGGTGGTTGAATTGTGGTGCAGCGTGTTGCATTTGGAAAGAATTTCAAATTAAATAAAGCGACGGAACCCCTGTGCCGTGAGAAAAGTGTGGTGGAAGATTGGGAAAGTAGAAATATGTTACGGAAAGGAGATTGGTAGAAAATGATAAACTGTACCAAGACAATATGAAAGAGTATAGCTTAGCTATATGAAAAATATGTTTTTAATCATTATTTTATATTTTACAAGTGTTCACCATTTCTATTCCTTTTTTTTTCATTTTACTCTTTTTAATGGCAAAAGATGCATTCGAGGGTTTCTCGAAAATTACCGAATAATTTCAACCTTCGGTGGCCGTAATGCAAAATGTAAATATTGTGTCCTATGGGGTATTAATCTTTGTTTTTTCTAAAAGTACATATACTTATGCTCTTGTTTTGTATGCTTGACATTGTATGCTTGACAGTACGGAGTCGGTATCCTCCCTCCTACCCTCCCCCCCCCCATACCTAACTGCTGCCGGGGTGATGTTGTGGGTGGGTGGCTATTCGCTCCCACGGACGGCCAAAGCGCCACTGGCGTACCGTTGACCAGGCAGGGTTTTCCCCATTGCCAGGGAATCCCTTTGGGTGAACCCAAAGGGGCGTCCCTTGAGCCGCCGGGGAGTTCCCAGGATCCCACCCCCGCAAAACAATGCACCTGTGGGGAAGGGCTGCAGGTCATCGTACTCCTCCTGCCCAAGGCCAGGACGTCAAGAGCTCCCGGGCAGTTCTGAGAAACCTTGTGACGTCGGGAGGAACCGGAAAAAAGGGGCTAGCGCCCGGACCTGGGCAGATTGTCAGGGGCAGCAGACGAGGTTGGCTGGCTGAGAGGAGACTGCGGACGCGGATCTACGGCCTGTGTCGCGAATCGCGACACCACGATCTCCTACTCCTGGCTCTGGGCTTCCCTTCCCTTCCCGTACCGATCTCCGTCGGCAGAGTAAGTGCATACACCCAATAAATTACTAATCGGCCAATTCTGTGTTCCTTCCTTCCCCTTCATGACACGACGACACTATTGCCCCCATCGCCATAACCCCCCCACATTGTCTCCACTGCATGTGGTCGCGATTGCGCATTGTAAACGCCCCGTTGGCTCAAGGCCGCCGCCGCCGAGACGAGCAGTGTGTGAGGAGGACGTTGCATGACCCCATCCCTCCCCCCCACCCCCGGAACAAGTGGAGCACTCTACGTATCTGCTTCTACGCACCCTTTGAGCAAGCAGGGAGCGAGGTCGGGTGGGGAAAAAGAGGGATTGCGGGTTTTCTTGTGCGAGGGGGACAGCCGACTTCTTGTCATGGTTCCGCTACCGGCATCTCAACCCCCGGCGGTGCGTCGTTTGATCGGCGTTCACTCGCTGACATAAGACGCCGCAGGGCGGAGGGGAGGGCGAAAGGGAGGCGTAAGGAGGAGTAAGAGATGAAGGTGCCTTCGATGTGGAACGAGGCAAGGAGCGTGGAAATTCACCTAAGAGGCGGAAAGAGACCGAGCTTGTGGGTAGTACACTTTTCGCAGCGTCAGACTCGGTTGAAGGCGGCATCGCACCACCCTGTGGGGGGCGATGGGGAGGGAGTAGCACCTGCGGGAGTGGTGGAGAGGGCAATGGAGAGTGAAGTGGGAGGGAGAGCGTTCCGTTTGGCGTAGGCTTAGCATGCGTAACCGAATCACTTTCGGTTTCCTTCTCTTCCCTTGCCAAATTGATTTTCATTAGCGGCGTGGGAGGTTTGGTCCCAACCGACGAGTGTGTGGCGATAGGCGCCTGATGGCTCCATTTTGAGGCATGGGACAAGCGCAGGTAATATTTAATAACCTGTCCGTTGTATGGTATTTCAATGTGATGGGCCTTTCTCAGTGACTTCGTGCTCCTATGGGTAGTAACTACTGATTGTTTTACGATTTACTTACGTTTTATTTTACCATCAGATTGTTGAGTCTTTACATATGATCTTCTTGTTACGTTCTTTTATGCAAGGGAAACATCTCTCGAGATATTTTATAAATTATTCTTACAGACTGAGGAAAATTCCATACAAATTATCATCCGTTGCAATAATTGAAGGCAATTTTTTGGGAAGGATTGGAATAGCTATTGTCAACAGAAATGTTTCTATGCTCCTATTGAACGATATCATATAATACTCTCATGATCTGTTCTTCAGTTTTATTGGCTCCGTTTGATGCCTAGCTTCTTACATGCAAATACTAATACTTGTAATGTAGAGTAAGATTAGGTCTTCCTGAGTAAATTCAATGGCAGGGAGAAGGAGTATAAATAAACATTTTTTGAATCGATATAAAATTTACCTTTGATTATTGTCTGTGTAAATTGTCATTATTAAAAATTGCGTGTATATTACCTTTAAACAAACCATAAGCTTCAGGACCACGATGGACAGAGAGGGAGAATTCCATCAAAATGAATGTATTATTAATAAACTACACCGCAAAATTTGAGGATAAATAATTAATTGACCATTTAAACTGAATTATCAGCACAAAACCGCATTAATTGATTTTTCTTTTGATGAAATAATATTTATTCTCGAATGAAATGCTAACATACAAAACCAGGAAAGTTTAGTTGCAAAGGCACGATATTGGTGCGCTAATCATGAAATAATATCGCTCACTATTCGAAGTCCGTTTAGGGTAGCAGAGATCGTTCCCAATTGGGTCCAGTTGATTCTCATATGTTAATTTTTTTAACAGATTTTATCGATTCCATCCTGTTTTTGCGCCTCCGCACGCGTCTAAGGGGCGCCAAAGTGATGAACTTGAAATTTCGCTCCTTGAGTGACCTTATCTCCTCTCCTCTGGGCTGACCCTTCTCCACCTTAACCAGCCTTAAGAGACAGCACCCTTGATTCTTTTCCGAGAAAGACGGGGCGTGCAGGTGGAAGTCATTGGGGCTCTTACATCCCTCCATATATTTCCCTTTCCCTCCCCCGCTCTTCCGACAGGGCACACACCAAACCCCCCTTCACCCCAAAAATCAACCCTCTCCCTCACGCACGCCCACAAACACTGTTTTCCTCTCTCTTTCCCTCTTCTTCCCTCCCCAATTCACTAAAAGTTTCTCTTCCCTTCCATTCCAACCTTCAAGGCTATAATTCATCCTCTCCCATTTTTCACTTTCTCCTGCCAGTTATCCACGGAATATTGTAGTCCCTTCGTCGGAATACTGGTTTTAATAGCTTACATTATTTTTTCTAAGCTTATAAAGCCACTGGAGACATTATGTTTATGCGAATAATCTGGGTGAAGTTGGTAGTGAGGTGTGGAAGGTAGCAAACTTTGGGATTTATACTCTCCCATCGGAGGGAACGTTAAGCCCCAACAATCAATGGAGTATTTCCAAGACCATGTATCATATGTGTTCCAAACTAATTTTCTTCAATTCTTGTCATGCTCTTGAATCAAATCTAGTAGCCATGAGTAAAAAATTCATCCAGTATTATTTAGATATTTTGAAATTCATTTCTCAATCTATTACCGGCATATCCTTTGAAAAAAAATATTTGAGGCTTTGTATTTATGGCTCGTTGAATATTATTCCCAAAATATTTAAATTCCAATTTTTTAATGTGTAAATACAACATATTTACAGTGGAGTCTGCCAATTTGAATCCAAAATAATGCTACTTTAGTCCGAAAATGTAGATAATAAAGCTAGTAATCACTTTAATTACCCTAGGTAAGTTGAAATTTACATCACATAATATATTTTGGCCAAGTTTACCTCTTTTGTTATTAGGTTGATAAATCAAATGTTTGTGCTAAATCTGGTCAAAATTTACTTATGTACGGCGGTGGAGGAAAAGTGATAGTGAGTACAAAGGGGTAATTAGCAATTCATTTTGCACTGCAACTAGATAAACCAATACGATAGCACGGAGTTTGTACGATCAAAACGAAGTGAGGTACGGTTAAAATTTAATTCGTGGATTAATTCTTAATTTTTCAAGTACTATGCGAAAATTCATGTTCACCTGCAACTCAATTTGATACACAATTAACGCATTTTTTGGTATCATTCAGTAGAGTGAGAAAAGGATATAGCTGAGTTATTATCATACTAAATACGTTGATCATTCAAACGGTAATTATTTCCACGGTGGAATTTTTCTTATAAACAATAAATTATTTATATCAGTTTTCTCAGAGCAAAAATTTCAATTATTTTCCTGAAAATTTTCCTATGAGTAAACCTTCTGGTACATCCAAACATTTGATCCTGGATTACTAAAGAGAATTTTTCTGTGAGCCCTTAGTAAAAAGGAATGCGAAATATTTTCTCTTGAGTTAGGCGGAGCGTGCCTTGCACTTGCGTGGGTGCTCCATGGATATTTTTTATGCATGCCAGGAAGCCACTACGAACGCTAAGATTAGTTTGAGCTTTCCAAGCCGGAAAATGTTTCCAATCTTTTTTTTTCTTATTTCTCGCCTCCATCTGACATGGTTAATGCATTTTATGCTTAGCATGGTGTTCTGGGCCGCTTGATACCCTTTATCACGATCGAATTTCTTAAGCAAGTTAGTCCGTTCCCTGATTATCCCACCTTTATTTACTCTTCATGAAATTCTTTCCCCTTCCAATCCAATCACTTTAACCCCTTTCACCCTCTCCCATTTACCCATTTTCTGGCCAGGAAAAGCTTCGTTCCTCTTTTACAGACATTAGTTCTCGTTCTCCAAGATGGCTCTGTTTGTTCAACTTAAAGAAGTATATGATATTTCATCGTCTCTTAGTGCTTTTCGTCGTTTGTTTCCAAATCTTAGTATCTATCATTCTTAACATTTCATCATTTCGTTAGAAGAATAGAGTTTAATATTGTTGATAATTATAAAGTAAATATGCGATTGTATTTGTTGAATTAATATACTAGAAATGAATGTATCTGTTTTGCTATTGAGTATTATCTCTTTGTTTTGCTGTCTTAGAATATTAAAAAGCGAACTTAATTCTGTAATCCATCAGTTATTTAGACGATTCTTTCTATTAACGATTGATGAACGAAATATCTAAAATGATGACGTTCAAAACCATTTCCTTTTATTAAATTCAGTATAAAAAAGTATTCATGACGGTATTCGAAAAATATTCAGGTTCCTCTGGATTTCAAAAACGTTTGATTCCCTTGAAGGAAACCAAAAGGCTGCAATCTGAATCCGTGGAAATTTCATTATTGAATAACGCAGAATGAATACTCGTATAAACCAAGTGATTTAGTATGATCTGCTTTGTGGAGAAATGTAGCAGAAAAAAGGGTCGCATTCACATTCTTCTATATTTGATGAGATTGCTCGTGGGAAGAGAAATGAAAATATGATGCAGAAAGAACACACAACTCATTCTTAATTATTCTCACTTGATCTCGATATTTCTTCATGTAGTCATGCACTCCAATGAGTCATAGTTACACCGCTATTTCAATCTCCACAGCCCCATGTACCCCATGGAAACCATATAAACCATGGAACATGAAAATAATATACACCAAGCAGCCGACTTGCTCTCTTCCTATCAAAGTCCGCATAATCGTAAATAATCCCCGCTTCCTCTTGACTTCAGAAAAGTTTTCCCCAGCTCAGAGTTTGGATCTTCCTTTCCATCCATTCCAAGATGGAGGCCTTCTTTCCATTCCGGCCCCTTTCTCGCCACCCTCCCCTCCCACCTGTCATTCCACTTCCCCGCCCCCTTCATGAACCCATTCCTCTGCCCATCCCTCGTCGTATTCATCTCGTCCCCCACCCCAGAATTCTCTGTGATCACCCCACATTCCCGCTCCCGAATACGTCTCTCACCCTTCCTCCCCACATATGACTCTCCCACACCTCTTCAGCCAAGTCCTCCTCCTCATTGCGGCCACCGCCGTCCGCGTTTTATTTTCACCGAGAACAAGTCGTTCGGAAAATGCTTTCGGGATCGATCGAAGAGGGCGGAAGAGAGGGGGGGAAGGGAAAGGGGGAGTGGAGGTGTGGGGCAAGGGGTTTTTTTTTCGGAGGGAGTTGGGCAATGGAAGTGGTGCGAGTGGCACGTTTTGCGATGGATTATATTTTTTCATGTCTCTCGGTCGTTTCTCATGACCCCACCGTAGGTGACCTTTATTCTTTCATGGATTCAGATAGATATTACGTCCTTGCACAGGAAATCTCATTGGGCTGAGTGAAAATCCTAAGCTACTCTACCTCTAATGCGGCGTGAAAGTTATTTATCATCGGAGTCTATTTTCCGTTTGCGAAACAAAACTGAAAAATTTTCCGACCAACGCAACCTGATTTGAATTATCGATTTACGTGATTCTAAAAAAATCAACAGTCGCAAACAGTAATTTTGTAATTTACATTTTTCAAAAATGTTCACTCTTTATTGCACAATCGGCATAATCGGTGACCTTTTATTTACAACCAGCGCGGAGCATGTGCCATCTACAGACTAGTTTCTCTTGGAGATTATTTTCCAGTCTCATCTTGACTCTTGAACATTTTTAGGAATGTGTTACAGCTTTCGTATTGTTTTTAAAAATATTTTTCTAGAATTTATATACACATATGTGTTTATTTGTAAATATATATTACCCACTTTGCATGCATGACGCGTGCGTATAGTGTAGAAATATATATTTACATCTCAGGTTCCAGGTTTTTAATTCCGCCGTTTTGCTTTCAGGATATGTTGCAAACATCGAATTTTCGATAATCGCCTCCTGGAAATGCGTGCATAATCAATTTTTGCTCGTTTACTACTTTACGCGCTAAAGGATGCCAAACATTCTGTTCTTATTGAACCTTGGAACGATAATTCTCATGAAGGGGGATGTAATCATAAGTTGTACTCGTATTACTAGTAATTAATGGTGATCGTAAAAATACTTTTTGCATCGCAATTTACGTATGATATAATTTCCATATTCGATATAGATGTCACACGCTATTGAAAAATCATATAAAAGAAAATATTGTTGATTCCTTGCTGCTGTTTCGTTTTGCGTTAACATTATTCAAACAGATATGTGCTATTAATTGAAAGACACTGGCAGGATTACTTCTTAACCGAATGTGATGCAGTGTTTTCTGTGAAGCGTTTTTCTGGTTCGAGTACCAAGCACCTTTAATACTTTGAGCACGTAAAATGCATTGGAGTATACCTTTTTTCGGCCACTGGCGCTTCAGCGTCTTTAAAAAAAAAAACAAAATATCTATTACAATGCATGAAAATGCACGGAAAACCAACAATGAAAATTCAAATTTTGTCTACTATTTATCTAAGTTGGCTTACTCCAAGATCCGTTCACTTAAATCTAGGTACGTTCACTATTTAACGCTTCCTAGAGAAGAGACGAGCAAAACTAAAATAAATTGCTTTTCGTCGTGGAAAAATAATAATCTGTACCAAGTCTGGGTGAACTCGATCTTTACACAGTTTTCATTGGCTTCAAAAGATGTATAAATAACACCAAAATATACATTTCCTTTTCATCGTAAATACTGCAACGTATAATAAAAGAGATGTAAGTCAACTACTTTTTCATAAAAATATCAATGAATGAATTCAGGAAAAGCGAAATTTCCAACTCACTTATTGACGGGAGCATTGTGAAGGAAGGAAGGATCTTTGCTATTTCTTAACCGACCTGTGCTTTTTTACTTGCGCTGAGAGCCTAAAGAGTAATTTTTCAATTTTTTATGATATGAAAATTTATGAAAATTTCAAGAAAATTGTATTAATTTGAGGGAAAAAATAGTGGAGAAGAATTGCGTGAGCCAGGCGATGGGGATTATATCATATTAAGAATATAATTTATCCGTAATGTCTCATGTTCAATAAGATTATTATTTACAGAGATCTACCAGCTTTGGGTAGGTTTTTGATAGACCTAGGCACTACACATTACTGTTAGTAAGGTGTAATTAACATAACGCGAAACATCCTTAAACACCATGCTAAATTTGACAAAAACTCATTCCTTATTCCTGCATGCGTTCTACTCCCCTTACTCAATTATCGAGGTTTCGTCAGACGCAACGCCAAGGATATGCCGGGACACATTCTCTGGACGTTACTTTGTTGCATTAAATACATCCAAAAGGTGTGTTATTTTCTTCAATTTACTGTGGTGCCAAATGACCGTAGCTGTCGATGCACCCAAAAAAAACCCAAAACTACCTTCAATTTACCTTCGCTCTCCCGTTCAAATAGATAATCAATTCGATAGTCCTCTGACAGTACTGGAAAAAAATGGCCGGATTTACAGTGATATAAACAAAATTTCGGTTGGTGGATCATTGTACTGAATGTCATAGTTAGCAGACAGTATCCCTTTATTTATTTTACTTGATAGATTTATCAGCATCAGTAAAGTTAATGATTCAAAGAAATTTGAAAAATATTTCTCCTATTTTTATAAAAATATATGTTTATTCATTTCTAAAGGGTTAGCAAATAATAATATACTCCAATTTTGAGTCCAAATGTTCGGAGATATTTTTTCCTATTCGATTTTCATGACCCTCTGTTTCTTATATGTAGAATTTCAGTTAACATTTGGTTAAATTGCGTCCTAAGAGCATTATTGTTAACTTCGTGTGCTAATTTTACTACGGTAAGAAGCAATGTTCCAATGCTCTTGTGCAACTTGAGGCGCAGATATTGATTGTCACAACCATAGATTGTTAGAAAGAGAAGATGAGGCGACTGTAGCCATGCCTCCTCCTTCATTTCGCAGTTGAAAGGGAGGTAGGTATCCGGGCTGCCTTCCTTCTTTCTGACCATATAACGCTAGCAAATTTTACATCTGATGATTCTATCATGAAATGTTAACAGTTAAATAAATCATCAAATAACTCTGGACTAATATTAATACTATGTTACATCTAATTAAAATGAAGTAACTCTGCAGATATGCAGTAACACACACTCTGTGCTAAATTAAAAAGATATTTATATATAACTGAAGTCTTCTCGTGAATGCGCTATCTACCTTTATATTTTAAGATCAGCATTCAAGTAATCAAGAGTGAACTGTGGTTTATAAGACATCATAAATTCAAATTATCTCCAATTTCGTATGCTACAAAAATTATCAAAGGTCTACAAAGAGGAAATTTTTTCCGTCTTGCAAGCCACATTCTTACTTCAAATTTTGTGAATGGCCGGTTTAAAGCTTGCATTTGATGTGTACCGCTCCGAGACTTCTTGAAGGCTGATGATTTTCTTTAATAAAAACTTATCTTTTGTGCTTCATCATGATAGCTTTTCAATATTCTTTTCAAAGGTTGCTTACTTACGAGAGTTTTCGAGGTTTTTAAGTAGGCAAAAGATGTAGGTTGAAAGGGGGAAAAAATAAATCAATGCCTGGAAAAGCATGAAAAAGCATACAAAGTAACAAAAATCAAGTGTTCGATGACTCTAGCAAAGTTTTTGAGTGAAAAAAATCAGAAAGGAAAATATTCTGATTTGGGCAAAAAACTTGCTTAGTTCGCTATTTTTGGGAACATTTATACTGTTCCACAAAAATGTAGTTACGATAATTTTTGCTTTCATCCACTTACTTTTCTTTCGTATGGCCCTCTTATTAGTTCTCCCTTATCGGCATACGCCAAAGATAAACTACCCTAATTTCTTAATTCTCCAGGATTTACGTAATGTTTCTTCATTTAATCCAAAATTCCGAATGCACTCTGATGTAGCTGGCGTGGGATTTGGCGGAATGTTTACATATTCGATAGTGGAAAATTTTGCATGAATAATTGCTTAAAAGCTTTGGGAAATTGGATTTAGTTAAGAATAATCAAAGACTTTCAATGCATATTTGGCGTATGAAATTTATTTTATTTCGGGGTTGAAAACATTGAATAATAAAAAAGTAAGGCTTTACGTTTTATATTTACCATGTTTGCAGAAACACGAAGTGATTCCTGCGATACTTATGGGTTTATGTCTACCGAACAATAAAATATCTGTAGTACTATCTCTTTATCTCGCGTTATTCCTTGACACCTCTACAAAGGATTGTTTTCCTTTTTCCATCACATCTTTCTCTTTCTTTTCGACGACTCTATGCAGGATAAGAATGTATCCAAGAGCATTGCTTCTAAGATCTACCATCAAAGGTTGGAACTTATTTTAAGATAACATTTAACTCTATCAATTTAATTGCGAGGAAGTGTATCGTGATTTCTGTTCTGAATTATATGATTTTAATTCATTGTAGTAATAAGAGGGTAGTTTGAAAATGCCTCGAAATGGAATAGAAATAAACGACTTCTTCATTGAAACTTTTTTATTTTCCAATTTAGTCTCATTGTACACAAATACACTTGGTCCAGCGATGTTTCAATGTCTCTATCCCCTCTTGAAAATTAGATTCCTTCAGGCCTCCTGCAAAATGCCCCGTCTGCTTCGGCTCTTAGTTCTTTGTTTGAAGAGAATCTCCGTCCACCGGGGAAAATTTTGAGCTTCGAGCTAGAGATCAAAATCTGATAGAGCCAAATCAGGTTTATTCGCCTGATGGCGAGGGGCGTGGCAAAAACTCATATCTTAGTTCACGTATTTTTGCCATGGCAGCGACACTTGTGTGTGGGCGTCCAATGTCTTGATGAAAGATGGCTTTCTTCCTTACCAAAACTGGCCTTTTTTCGTTAATCTTTTGCGGTAAAAGGTTATCGAGTATTGTCCAATAATTTTTTACCATTACGATGATCTATCAGCAGATTCTTTTGCATCTTAGAAAACTGAAAACTCACCTTTCCGGTCGACCGTAATTGACTGCTGTTTTGTCTTTGGGGTAGAATGATGGATCCAAGTTTCTTCTATGGTCGCAAACCGGAGCAGAAAATCATTTTGGTTGCCCTTAAAACGGGTAAAACCTTGTTCGGAAATTTCCACTCTGATTCTTTTGTGATCCTGCGTCATGTGTCGCGGCACCCATCGAGCAGATAATTTTCTCAAATCCAATGCCACTGTTAAAATGCGATTTGCCCGTTCAGGTGACATCGCTACTGCTTCAGCAATTTCTCACACTTCCAGTCGGCGATCCAACATGACTATTTAACTCTCTTTTACAATAATTTCTAGGGTACTGGCACATTTTGACCGACCACTACGCGGATCGTCATCTAAGATGTCCCGACCAAACTTTAACTCGTTTGTCCAGCTTGCTAGAGTTGAACATGAAGAAGCAGAATTCCCCAGAGTGTTCTGAAAGACGGCATGAATTCCCCTTCTTTGCGAAGTCTTCAATTACTTCTCGAACATCAATTTTTTTCCATCTTACAAGCCTTTACATTGAAACTGCAAGAGAGGCGTCCGCACCATAAAAATCTTCCATAAGAACTGTCACGTTACGTTTACTCAAACGAATAACCTATTACTACGCGGGAAACATTGCGCTAGCGGTGGCATCTGGTTGTGATTCCGAGAATCCTTCAAAAAATCCTGCGTTGTAATTGATGAAGTTGAATATGAAGAAATGATAATAGATTAAAGTATTTATTTACTAATGCCAAGAAACGGCCAGAGGTGCCGCAACATTAACTTTAACGGAGTCATCCGTCATAAGTGTGCATTACGATTCAACATTTCAGGGTGTTAAAATTATTCGGGATCAAGGCGAAAAAATTCCGACCTAAGCGAATGATTTTTAGACGTTGAAATTGTTGTATTTTATTTATTTACTCTTAAACACTAATTTGAAGCCTATTCTTTTGTGTTCGGTGAAAAAATTTCCTTTTGCACAATTACCTAATGTAGCGAACACGAAGGAAATAAAGGAAAATATGAAACCATTGAATGTAATTTGGGATGAAAAATTCGAAGATCTCTTGATAAGATGAAACATCAACATAAGATCTTTCGAAAATGTTACGAAATATTATTTGGGGCATATATTATTAACTGCGGGATTGTAACAAAACTCTTAACGTCATTCATAGGTTTAGTATGTGATATGCCCGTCAAACACACGTACCTGGATTACTTCCCTGATGACCATAGTTTGCAAGAAACAACACATCCTTGGCAAACACGGGTGGGATTTCCACCAAGGCATCTCAGCTGTGTGGTAGCAGGATAAATGGGGTGCATTATTTCTTGCTGATTACATCTGGCCGCTCCAGAGATAAAAAACATATGAAAGTTTAAGCATCTTACAATTTAGATAAGATAAAGTCTATCACAAATATATATAAACATACTATGTACCATGAAAATAATCTAGCTAAATATTTAAATTAATTGTCATAAGTGATTCTGAGACTAGATTTTTAGACGCATGTGCCAGAAAAAAAATTAATTTGGTTCCCCAAGAGTAGCATGTTCATAAGATATGATACTACCTTAAGTTTATGAATCTTAAGAGTTATTAATGTTATAAATGCTCTGATCGAAAAATATTTCACATTTAAAGTTGAAAAAAATCGATTTTCCCAGTGGCTCTCCGTCTTTAATTTAACAGCATATTGCTATTCGTAAATATCTCTATTGGAAAGACATCCATCTTAGGTCTGTATCCCCTGAAGTTAATTTGATTAGTTCGCATTTTCTAATTTTATTCAATGTGTAAATAAAATGTGTATAATTTTTCGATAAATTGGTATTTATATGTGATTTTTTACAATCCATTAATATAAATAGCAATTATGTGTTACGTATTGTGAGACATATATCGTATTGAAATTCACATGCTCTCTGTTTTGAAACGTTAATGGAAGGAAGCTGTATAAATCTCTACCTCGTCGTTGATTTGAGCCCATCAAAACAATCGATTCGCACCCTGTCTTTATTCGACTCTAAGCTTCCAAACAACCTCAAGCCCTCTGCACCAATCGCGACATCATTTTCGCAAACGGGCGCTGCGGCAGTGACCTCGGTCATGACGCAACGCTCAAGACTCTTCCGGAGCGCTCTTTTACGTTCATTTGAAGCCATTACGGGTCGCTTTCATTACCTCTATTCCTGTTTAGGCGAGTGATGAAAGAAATGTTTACCGAAATTTTTTTTCGTTTAACGCGTTCGAATCTTTAGTGCCATTACCGCTGCTGGGATCTTCCCTTGCCCTCACCAAACTCGCCTCCTTACGTACTACTACACCCACTCCTCCGCCTCCCACCTCCTTTGATATGCCGCCCCGGCTAAACGCTCCCCACGCCATCGATAAAATTTCCCGGATCTCCTCTCTCTGTCTCTCTCTTTAGCTCTCTGCTCAGCTCCCGTGCGTTTAAGCGAGCGCCGGGGAGGTCTGCGAGGGAAGAGTTTTCCTTCCTCGCTCCTTCTTCTCTTCATTTCTTTTTTTTATTTCCTGTGGTATACCTCCTTTTCCGTCCAGGCCTCCCACTTTTTCGTTTTCCCCACTTTTCCCCTTTCCCCGTATTTTCTTCCGCGGGACCAGAAATCCTAAATCTTTGCGCTCTCCGGACGTTCTCCTTGGACGCCTACCAATGAAATACTAGTAAGGAGGGAGAGGGGGCGAGAGCAATAGATGGAATGGAGAGTAGTAATAGTATAGAGAGAGAGCGAGAGGGGAGGGGGGAGAGGATAGAGCTTTGGAGCTGAGCACTGGAGTCGTGTGGAGGGGAGGGGCCGGGCGAGAGAAAGAGAAGGGGAATCGATCGATGATCCGAAAAGGTCCGCAATGAGAAGAGGGCGGGCGCCCTCTGCCGTGAATCAGGAGTTTTCAAGTTTTGAATGCGAGAGGATGGAATTTAAAGGAGAACTTGGAGGAGGAGGGAATGAAGTCCCCGTCTTATTGGGATGCTCACGTCCTCCATTCCGTCCTACGGCCAACTTCTCCCTCTCCTGCACGCCAACCCTATCCCCGTCGGTGGTTCGACGCTACTGCTGGGTCGTCGTCACATGGTGCTGCTCGCTTGACCAAGTAATGATTCGTTGCATCCACCTCACACCCTTCCTCGGCTACTGTGCATCTATTCTCATGGGGAAGAATTCATTTCAATTGTTTGACTGGATATTTGAAATTGACCGAAGAGATTTCTCTAAAATTGTAATTATTACAATCTCCCTTTTCCTGTGAAACCGTAACATATTAAAAAAATGATTCAAAGTAGTAGCCATCATTTTAGTGTACGGTAAATGATAATACATTTTGGAAGAGTATAGTAACTCATAAGGCATCCCAGGTAAATTTAAAGTTGGACTTCACATATTCATTTAGCAGGATGACATTTTAAATTATGTCTTTCTCCAAATGGGTTGGTAAAAAATTTCTAATTTGGCTCATTGGTTGTTCCAAGCTTCGTCATATTCTTGTTTAACGTAATTCTCGAAATTAATACATGTTTTATGCATTATTTAATAATTACTTAAGTAATTATTTCCTGTGTTCAATTAGACTTTAAATAAGGATTCGATCTAATCGGATACTTCTTTATTTAATAGCATTACCAATGCTTCGTTGAAACGAACCAGTTTAAAAATTATCTATTGATACCCTTAGCATTCGCGGATTACATTAGCGGATTTGAGAATGCTGAAAACTTTCCATTTTTTTAAGAAATTATTGGAAATATTTGTCCCCTTGAAATTCCATTAATAAAATTCTGATGCGAGTAATGTATCATTTAAATCGAATCGCCCGTCGTGTAGTATCGGTTCTCTGTCTTATCTCTCAGACGTTGGACGTTCAGACAAATTACGGCTAAATGAAGGTTTTAATGGGAAATCCCTATCTAGATGATTTTTTTTCTTTTTTTTAAATTATGAAAATATGTGCTAGAATTTGATTTATTGGAAATGTTGGAAGTAATAGAATTTATCTGGAGATTTATGGAGAGATAAATACCTGATGAGATGTATTTCCAGGAGTTATGTAATTCATTACATGGGGAATTTTGCCATAATCTAGGTTAAATCGATCCGTAAATTGGCACCCGTTCACAGTTATTTAATGATAACGCCCTTCTACTGCATAAAAGATCTTCGGTCTAACACTACCATTTATTTGCTCTTGGTAATTTTAAATTCATCCTAGTGTGTTCCCTTATGTTCTCCAAAATTACATTATATATCCAAGTATGACTAACTTATTTTTTCTACTTTTCCTTGTGGTGCGTCAAACAATCTTTACTGGCTTTTATATTTTTCAAACTGTTCTCTCTTTCCTCATTATATCTGTGCATTTGAACTATTTTTTTCCTGTTTTCCATTCTATTATCCCTATTATTCTCTATACAAGATTGTTTGCAAGAAGAATTTGCAAGAAGAAAGACGACGTGCTAAATTGCAATTCAACAGTTCTCTTAAAATTATTCGGAGTTATTTTTAACGCTTTTATTCATCTAATGAATGACACGACCAGCGTCTGTCCCAAAAATAAGAAGAATAAATTCGGGAAAAAATGTATTTCAGTTCAAAGTCCAAATTACTTAAATTCTTCAAAATAGAACCCTTTGCCAGCGATGCAAGGGCCTCTACCAGCCACGATACGCTTCCTGGAAGGTGTCGGCGGCAACCTAGTTCAGGCACCTCGTCACGACCTCTTTGACGCTATCCAGCGTTCCAAAATGGTTGCCTTTGAGACCCCCTTTTTACTTGTGAGTAAAACGAAGTCCATAGTTGCCATAGTGGGGTTTTAGAGTGGCTGAAGCTGCGTCCAAGAGATCAAGGGAGGTGTTTACACGATCAGCCTTCTGATATTCCGACAGCAACTTGTGGATCTTGGTACACATCTCTCTCATGGCTAAACCTTCTATAATAATGTGATTCACCATGGTTTTCAGAATATTTCACCCTTCTGCAAACATTCTGACACTCAGGCGTGGATCGAAATGGAGCATGTCACTCACTTTTGCACATGTTTGTACTACTGTGTCGTTGACGGACTTCCAGAGCGTTCCTCGTCCCTCTCCTCTCTATTCTCTAACATCGAAATATGGACCGATGTTCATTCTATTGCGATAATAATATGTATATCCGTTAATAACATTGATTTTTTAAATTAACCTATTCCTAGTGTTGTGGGAAGATATGATATCTTTAGGGAAGTATGTGTTCAAGGGCCAGATGCCCTGAGGTAATTTCTGTGGAGAAAACAATTACTTTGAAAAACAGAACAACCCTAAATACTTACACCAGAAAAGTGGAACTAATCCGTATATAGTATGCTGTATTAAGCTGCAGAAATTATACTGGGATCAGGATGGTGAGGTGGCTAACATACTGGCTTCCTACCCATAGGGCCCGGGTTCGAATCCCAGAGGCGCAGATATTTTTCAGTGGTATCCCGATCTCTGCTTGGTGTGCTTTGTGGAGGGCACTTTGAGTGAGTATGCCTTCCATCGGATGGGACGTTAAGCTGCAAACCCCTTGGCGTCTTTCAATAAGAGTAGATTAATACCTACTCCTGGTTTCCCTCCACCCTCTGCCTTGTCCTGTCCATCCCCAATGGCGCAAATGACCTCAGCTGTCCGTGGCCTCCCCTCAAACTACTATAGAAATAACACCTGCGGAAATATAACCTAACAAGATGTTTCAATATATTTCTTCTGAATTAAAATGGTTAAAAATGAATAATTTTTCATTTTCAGGAAAGCACAATGTAGTTATGTTGAGTAGCTTGAATATTTACTCCTCCAGTTGAATTTATCAGTATTACCAATGAGTATTAAACCTCGAAATAGTTTTACTTAGCAAATGTTGGTATCCGATTTCCGAAATTTAAGGTATAATTATTGTGAGGAAGTGCACTGCACTGTGAAGAAAAAGCTATATCTTTCCACAGGGTTTATTTTATGGTAATTTTGTTTGTAATTTTCCACAGACTTTATTCTACAAACTCATTTAATATGGACATCAAACAATTCCACGAAGTGAATTCTGAAAGTGTAGTTTATTTCCTTCTGTTGTTTCTAATGAATAAGTTATTATTATTAAGTAAAATTATTGTAATATATGACGAATTAAGTCTAGGTCTGAGCCTGGAGTGCACTTATTCTGTTCTGCCCAAGAGAACCACATTTTGGATTTCAGCGACCGTGGCTGTAAGAGGTAATATAAATTTTAGTCAGAAGACCGTTGTTTTGTTATGGTGAGTGGGTGTTACAGGGAGGCTCTCTCTCTCTCTCAAGCAAGGTTAAGTGAATCCATACGGGCCGAAAAACGTTAGTAATGTCATGCAGAACCTCGTTTTCATGAATACATGGCTACAAAATATTCTGATTCTAGGAAGCGTTCACAGTGTTTAAACAGGTACGTACACCGAGAAGCATACTATAGCAGTATCTATTGGTGAAAACGGGACATTTGAGCCTGCAGGATGAGAGTATACATGCATGTTTTCCCAGAGCATGGAGAAGGGATAAGACCAACTGTAAAACACGGTGTATGTTTTGGCTCGGGGTGTAGAGGATGTTTAGAAGGTTAGATAAAATATTGAAGGATGAACAAAATCATATCATCATAAAACAATGATATGCTGATTGAGCACCTTGCACGTTCTGTTAACTGGAAGTCAAAGGTAAAAATGGCAATGAAGTTAAAACTTTTGTAGTTTTTTTAAATGTCTATTCTATAATTACAAATATTTTTCTGTCGGTTTCTGTTTGGTATATATCTGTATATCTGTCGTAAACCAGCAGACAAGGTTTTACTTTGCAGTCGAGCAATCATTTGTTCTGCAACTCCAGGACTATTATCGTATCAGTTCTATGAGTACATCGGTTTCCCAGTGGCCGTATATTGTAAGGAGCCGAGTGAGCTGCAGCTATTTCACAATACTTGAGCGTTTTGAAGATGTCCTATCCTTTTTTTAACCTGAAAATTAATTGCATTTATAAAACACTCTTGTCCTCGCTCAAAGCCTCATATGTTGCTAAACCTCTCTCATCGACACTCAGTTCGATAAATGGAAATCTGGTATGCCTTATTTTCAGTTTGAGGATGATTTTAATGATCTAGTTCACCGAGATTTTGAAAGAAAAAAGCAAACAAACATTGCACTGTCACTGAAATATCACTGTTTAATGTCTGTTTGAATAAGAAATTGACTATTACAATTGCTTATAATTAAACCAAAATGCTCATTAAATTCTCTTCTTTGACAAATAGCTTTTCTGTCCTGTTATACCATTTACAATCGTAAGATGATCTCAATGGAATCTTACTTCAGTTTTGTATCCTTCGTGTCATGTATGATATGGTTCCTAGTTTGGTTTTCTAGTATGGTTTGTTCCTATTTGACATTTATAAAAACATAACCGCTTTTGTATGTTATTTAGAAATTGACGGCTAGATTCGCAGTTATCAACAGTATAAAATGAATTTTATAACATCTCAGGTGTCTTATGCATACTTTTAAACCATGGCAAAACGAAAAATGTCCAAAAGTAATAACAGCAAATCAATCGTATCGCATTACTTTTGTCAAAGTCTTTAAACGTCTGCTCCAGGCCCTAAGCCGTTTGCCGAGGGTGAAAAGCATCGAAGTTCTCTCCCCAATACTAAGGCATTTTCTTTGAGTGCACGGCCAAAATTCCACGTTGCATTCACAATATTCCCCATCCTCCCGGCACGTAGATAGCCGATCGCCCGGAGACTTGAGCGCGCCGATCTAATGGCCCCAGCGACGCTTTCTTTTGTGTATGCGCCGAGGAGAAGACATCGATCGCCCTTTATTTGTCTCGATGGGGCGTCTACTATGCCCTCCCTCTGCCATTCGACGAAAGCCGCGGCTCCGCGAATTGCAACGACCTGATTAGCCCCGTTCCGCTCGGCTGATTCCTTCCATCCTACACTCTCCCTCCTTGTACGTATGTACATCCTTCTATCCTTCAAAACCTTCTACATCCTTCACCTGATCCTCTTTTTCGAATCCTTCATCTCGAAATCCATTAGTCAAATGGAAAGTGTGGTAGACATTCTCTTTCTCTCTTCCAATTTCAACCCTCCTTGGTCTGCAAGTCATCGTCCCTTCCCGAAGAGAACCCACGTCGCGTCTTCTTGAATGAAGTATGCCTTTCATCGGGCTGGTCTAAAAACTTCCCTGTGTGTCATTTCCTTACGGTGATAGTGTATTTATTTACCTTTAACTTTCCAAATATGTGATAAAAACCTATGGTGGAAGCATTCCACTGTATTACTACGGAGTTTCGGAAAAAAATGCGGTGATGGGTTGATTTCCTTGACGTATAATCGGCTATTTTGTACTCTTCCGTGACACGGAGCGGCAGGCCACGTAGTGGAAAAATAATTGAAAATTTTCGGCTTCGAGCTACCTTTTAAAAAGGAACTTGATTTGATTTATCCTTAGGTTTATCCTCATACAATTTCGGCGATAGACAATCATGTTATTGTTTTCGGAATTCTCAAAAACTCTATAGGATAATTAACCTTTAAATATAACTGTAGGATAGTTAAATTGTCGTTAGTGTTTTGGGTAAATGTAAAAATGGATACAAATGCTTATTTAAAATTCATTTGCCAGGTTCTTCCTATTATATTTTCATTACAGATATTTTTATTTGTTGATTTAAATAGGTGTGCAACTGATGTGAATTATTAATTCGTACACATGGTTAGGAAATGGGAGCGTAGCGGCGCAAAAAAATATGATATTGACTCATGAAAACCAAAAATATCAAATTATACTTTTACAAACCAACTTTTTGAGAGGGAACATAATCTAAAAAAATCACATTACGTGTTTTTTCTTTTGAAAAATAATATTAATTGTATAAAACGTTAATTATGTTTGAGTAGTTAGTAGATAGTAGCAAGTTAATCGGGTGGGGTTGTGGTGATCCAGGGGGTACAGCATTGGACAACTGAACAGAAGGTCCGGGATCGATTCCCGAGAAATCGCGTAGCTTTTGGTACCCTCAGCTCCACCAAAGCTTTGTGATGTTTATGTATCAGAACTTCCTGGATGCCCATAACCGACTAATGGAAAGAAACTACCCCCATACCCTGATGTGTGAATTCGGGCTTAGTACTGAGTGAACTCTACCATCACTTATCAAACCGACATCCGGGAATGATAACTGTAGTTTTTCGTATGAAGTCTTGAGTTTGCAGAAATATTTTCCATTTGTGTAAATGTTTGTCACTTTTTCATGTTTTCATTTATTTTTTATCTTTTTTACTTTTACTTTATCCTAGATTATCACAATTAACCTATTATAAATATACATTTAAAAAATGGAGTTTAGCTTTAGACTTGTAGCAATGGCGAGTTAGAAGGAAATGGTCAGGGAGAGTGCGTACATTGAGTGAGGGGATTTAGGGTTAAATTTTATTTTACGGTTTCCGTGATGCTAAAATGCGGAAAGAAATAGTAAGCTGCCATAGAACTTCTGTTGGTGGTGGGGAAACCTTCATAAGCTTCAATTACCCAATGTTCCCTAGGGGGGAAAGAATGAATTTTCTAGAATAGAAATGACGAATTACTACAAATGGAAATCACATATACAGTTGATGAGAGTCGAATTTCTTCTGTCTACGGACTTCAAACCATCTCATAATGTTGGTTATGTTAATAATTTCACATATTAATAATGTTTTAGAACCTAAGAATATAGGTATAGCTAATGGTGTTCATTAAACTCTCTTCCATCTATTGAGGGCACTGCTTGTTATAATATAATGTTTAATAATACTTTTTCTGAAAAGGATCCCCCGTTGGAATTCTGTACTCACTTCTTAATATTGCAAATTTATTGCTGTGCTAAAATAATGCGCTGAGTACATTTTTTTATGATATAAAGAGTTGAGGGATTGAATTATTTTGGTGGATAATGTACTGGCTTTCCACCCTGTGAGCCAAGGTCCGAATCTCAGAGTTGATAGGATTTTGCACTGATATGCCGGTTCCTATTTCCGGTGCTTTATAGAGAGACCTTCAAGTGGAGTGTGCCTTCCGTAGAACGGAACGTTTTGCTTCTTCTCATAGGGATAATATGTTTAAATCAAAGCGGAAATTAAAAAACTTCAATTTGTTTTTCCTTTCATTCCAGTAAAGTAGCTATTTGCAATAATATGTTTTGGATTTCGGAAAAAAATGAATTCGGATTGAAAGTTTTAAACACACTTCCCATAGATTCGGATACGTAAAATTTTATATTTCTTAACAATGAGGACATTATAGATAACGGTGTATACTAACGGATTATACAATTTGAATTCTTATTCCATGTAATACCAACTGTATAATAAATGTGTAATGTAATTATTTGTTCCCTACAAGGTTTCATATCAATCAAAAGTAGTGTGTACTAGAAAGCTGCTAATGTGTGGCTACTATTTTTTCCCGCAAAAAATGTTATCACTGAGATGACAGCGTAAAAGACATAGGCGCCGGTTAGTGAGAGATTAGGCGATTTAAAGGTCCACTGTTGGATACATTTTTATCAACAGGAAATGGATTTTCATTCCGTTTGCAGAAGGTAAATTTTATATAAGGCACAAGGGATCTACAAAGTCCGCTCCCTGTTGATAAAAATTAATGGGAAATAGGTTGTTGATACAGCTGTTACAACGTAAAATTTGCTTTTTATTTGAGAGGATAATTCCGATGGTTTTTAACAAAAATGAAACCTTGCCTATAACATTAAAGGGAAGGGGTGGATATTTAGAAAAATATTTAAAAATAGTCCATTGACCCCCACCGTCCAAGATTATTATGAGAATAATCCTCTGAGGGATGGTGAGGTAAACATTGGAGCAATTAAGTTCGAACCAATTTAGAATTGGATTACATAGAAGGAATAGTGGACTGTTCTTGCACCTTATTAGCAAAATAATTAACAAATTCTAATATAAAATCAGTACATAACAATCGGGTTAGGATTAGCACAGAAGGATCCCTATAAAGAAAAGCAACTAATAAAGTCTAGCTTGACACATGGAAGTGGTTTAATGAAATAACTTATTTTTAGGGTTTAGAAGTTTGCGGCTGTAAGGTGGAAGCCGGACAAAGCAACCACACTTTTTCAAAAGCAGTAAATATATTTTTGGACGTTTTCGGGTATTTTTTTCAAAATCTCTTACTTAACTGCGTATTTCCCGCGGTTTACATTGGTCCATGACATTAAAGATCAAATTTTAAGATCTCATCTCTCGTAGAACTGTTCCTGAGCAAGAAGGCATGAATGATGAAATAGGGGATCCCAGTGCCGGAGCGAGTAAACACACTCATTTTTAACGGAAGACTGCTGGGGAAGCTGCACAAAGGTGCTATGGTTACCGTTCTTTTGAATAACTTCCAATGGGGAGGCAAATGGGATTATGGGGTGGAGGAGGGACGGACGTCGGTGGCTCGGGGTTACTCGTTTATCGGAAAGGTTTTGCTCCTGCTTAACCTCGTATACAGCGACGCCTCGATCACTGCAAACAAGCAATCCTCCCCTCCCCCATTCACTCCTGTCCCCCTCATCTCGAACCCATTCTCCGCCCACTCCTCTCCGCCCCATCATCCGGCAAGCCAAGAGAGCGCGGAGAGGGCGGAACTGCCAATGATTGAAGGAATTAACTCCACCAACGTGCTGCTGGATTATTCTCCATTCCACGCACGCACCTTTCCCCGCCCGTCCCTCCCCCGAAAGCACCCGCCCCCTCCCTCTTCATCCCCCCTTGCACCGTCCGCACTCGCCCAGGCCCCGCCGCCCCACTCCCTCGAAATCCCCCCCAACGCTCCCCTCTCTCTTCCCTCAATAAGTAACGTCACGGCCGGAACACGCACTCCCGCCCACACACCTTTTAGGGGGGGGGGGAGTGAGGAGGTGTCTAAGGGGGGGAATCGTGGTAATTGGGGGTCGGGGAAGGGGGCGTAGTGTCCTAGGGAGTGGTGTCGGGGAGGGAGGGGATATTACGGATTTGCGTGTGGGCGCGAGGACTGAATGGGTCACGGGGCGGTGTCAAGCCGGACACGCCAACGGGTGAGGGGGTGGAGGGAGGGGTGATTGAATGGGGGACTGGGTGAAGACTCGTGGGCTGGGAGGTATAAGGGGTGCCGGGTCGGTCGGGTTCAAATGTTTTCGCCCCTCAAGAGAGAGAGAGGAGGGAAGGAGGAGAACAGGAGGGGGAGAGAGGAATGGAAATAGAAGGGAAGGAGCCCCGCCCTGGCCGACTTCCGTGCCGAAGCTGCTTGCTCATCCCACTTTATTCCCGCCAGACACCACAGTAATTCAGCCAGCTTCGCCTACCCACCTCCACTTGGCCTGCCCCCGCAGCCATCGCCCTCCGACCCCCTCCTCCCCGCTCCCAACGGTGCCATTCCCTTCGCCTTCTGCGTCCAGCCACATTCGGTGCCCCCACTCAACCGATGCCCCCCTCCGTGAGGTCTACGTCCTGACCTTCCAAGGTCCTCGGCCTCCCTTCCCTTTGTGCATCCGAGGCTCGCAGATCGTGTGCCCTTGCCTCGTTCCCCTTCAAGGCGGGCGTTCATGGGGGGCGAGTCATGTCGTTCCCGCCTCGTGTGACTCACCTAATGAGTGTTATCACCATCTTGTGATAAGGAATTATTGTCCGAAAAATTTGTTTCGTCGGGAAAATGAAAAGATTGCATCTTGACCGTCCGTCGTCACTCTCTGAAAGATTTTCTCATCTTTGGGGTGGCAAAGGAGCAAAATAGTTTTAAAAACTGTCTAACACCTAGTTCACATCATTATTCGTTCAAACAGGGAAGTACCCCACTCTTTAAATGCATAACTAAATTTAACAACATCCTCAGGACTAAACTACCATGTGAAATCAAAGACTCATCGGCACAATTACGGAAATCAGCACCCTATCACCGGCTTGAGACTAGCCGTTGGCTACTGGCCGCTTAAAAGGCTTGAATGAAGTTTATTACTATATTTAATACGAACTATGACCGGATTTTTTAAAAAGAGGAGATACTACATTTAAGGCTCCTCCAGATTTCCAAAAAACCTACCGCTCACCAAATGGTGGTTGCAAACTTCAAACTAAGATGCGTGCCGTAACTTCTTGAACTTCTCTTTACTTTTTTATAGTTTTTCTGAATATTTTCACTTTTTTCTTCCATACCTTTTATGATGATAAAAGTGCAATTTCAGATATTATAGCAATTTTTCCCTGCCTAGTTTGGCTCACTAATACTTCGTTTGATTTTTTTCCCGCAGGATGAGTGCAAGCACTGATTTTTATCTAATGATACATTGTATGCAGCGATCGTTTACCTATAGAAACGTTCAGTTTTAAAATTGTAAGTTCATCAATGGTTTTAACTGAATTCTACCAGTGCAAAGCTATGGTAACCGTACATCTGCGCTTGTTTTTTTATGGGCAAACATATTTAAATATCCATCGCGTAATTACACTTTTAAGTATTTTCTTAAAACACATCATATAATTCATTTTGCGCTGAAACTGGTTGAATACACCTTGGATTACGAATCAACTGTTGTTCTAGCATGCCTTTGAATATTTGATTCCAAACTCTGAGTAAGCCCAAGTGTTTCATTTTGAAAGGTATCAAAAAATTATTGGATGGATTAAAAAATGCCGAAGTAATCGGAGATAATATTTGCAGAGAATGCCAGAAAAAAAATCTCAAATAACCTTCCGGATGAGATTGAGATAGAAGGTCACTTCAGCAGAGGGAAATGGCCTGAAATCAACGTATTTGATTAAGCCAATTAAAGTCAATCAACTGATTTGGTTCGATTCAACAAACTCAGTGAACCGATCCGTATCCAAGAAGCAAATCATTTTTCAAGCGTCTTTTCGTTATATTTATTAACAAAGTTGTAAGTAATCGTCATTCGTACGTGAAATATTTACATAAAAATGGTATACAACCGCTTAGTGAAAAATTTATTGGTTGATAACACGATAGAAGTTGTAATAAATACATATTGGAATGCAGCGAAATATTCCGAATATGGAATTCTTCAAATTATGGAATCATTCAATCCTATATTCATTAGTCATTTTCGCTAATTATTTTCAATATGCTCACCATGTCTTATAATTAAAAGTTAATTATTATTAATGTTAACTCTATTAAAAACATTTTAAAGGAAGAAATTGGGTATTCGCCTTTAATCCCGGTATATTGGGTATGTTTTCCCTCTAGAAGTCACCGTTAAATTATTTTTAAGTTAGCTGGTGCTGATTTTATTAAAGTTTTAGTGATAACTACTTCTAAACGAGGTAATGAATGTACCTAGATCCGTAGAGGTATAAACTCTGGCAGAGAGGAATGCGGGTAGATCTTTAGCTGAGCACTTGGTATAATTTTACGGTATTTGTTTGCAGAAATATGTGGTCGAATGTACTACTTTATCTGCTTACTTTTGATTGTGGCTTGAATTCCAACATATCCAATAGATTTTCCGTGTGGATATTGACTCTTCTGCTACCAGTAGCCTATTTTTGGTTGGAAACTGATACCGCATTGATTTTAAATAGCTTAAGCTAACGTCGTCAAGTGAATTAAAGTACAACTTATACCCAGATTCCATTGGTGGCTGAAACTGTCCTTGGATGAATTCCGTTATAAACAGACATTTAGTTTTTCATAGGTTTTTTTTACCAGTCACAATGAATAAACAATAAATTAGAGTAATGGGGAAATATTTTAGTTAATTAGGAAAGATATATTTTCGGCTAAGAGTTTCACGAAAATAAACAGGAAATTTAATAATGAAATAACTTATTCATCCCTACGAAATAGTGTTCGCTGGTCTCCGCATACAAATACTTGCCTTTGCTCTTATGTGCCCCTATCAATACTTCACATATCACCATTCCCCATTAAATATACTATTTCCTACATCCATCTCTCCCTCTTTTCCCGCTTCATTCAATCCCGCGTCGATTTACAATAGTAGAGAACTGTGTACCTAGTTTCAATCTTGATGAAAGCTCCCGTCTCTTGGCACGCCTACCCTCTTTTCTTTCACTCTTGCGACCGCGTTCCCATTCTTATCACGTTTATCTGTTTACCTCTCCCCCTCCTTCCTTTGCCACCAAAGCTTGCTCATTTCCCGTCGCAACAGTGTTAAATCTCGCGCCCTCCCACTCCTCTATCCGTCCCTCTCCGGACACTCCTCCTTCCCTTCATTGCGTACCCTTCTCGCCAATTTAATCTGAAACCCCGATGCCCGCATTTGCCACCACTTTTTTCGCTAATGTTCTTCTCCTCCTCCCCCATTCGTCCTGTCTCCTTTTTCCCTTTCTCTTACATGGCTAATTCCCCGAGCAAATCTCTTCCTCCCCCATTCTTCCCCCCCCCTTCGTCCGCCGCCCGGGATGAAGGCGTGAATCGCGTCTTTCCGTCTTCACCGCATGTGCCTCGCTATCTAAAGCTCTCAGCTCTTTTTGGCCCCTTTTTAATTCGGGAAGTAATTTACTTATTGAGAAACAGGAGGAATATAATTTAATTAAAGATCAATGGGAGTTCGTTTGCTTAAGGACTAAGCATTCTCAAAGTCTCTACACTTTCTTTTTAGTCATTATACACGTAACTATCTTCGTAATGATTGAGGAAATTTAATTAGTATGTCCTGGTTTACTGTAGTAATAAAAGATGAGCGCCAATGTGCACGCTGCGAATTTTTCTTGAATTAAGCGAACTGCTATGTGGCAATAATTTTATTACCTAATATAAGTTGAAACCACGGGGGGATTCAAGCGAGAGTAATGCTTTAGTGAAAATTTAAGACAGCTTGACACTCAAAATATCGTTATTTCACTTATTTTACCACAACTAATGGATTATCTCTGGCTTTCTTTATTATGTTTACCTTAAATTCAGTCCCTTCACATTTCAACGGTGACTTACGAGTATTACCACTTATGACTACTTGTTCATTAAATTAATACTTGAAATGAGTTGGGTTTAAAGCTAAAATTCGACTCAATTCTCCGTTTTTTCCATCTCATTCAATTTTATTAGATATTCGATCTCTATAAATAAAAATGCATCTATTCTCTTGGATGAGGGGGTTTAAATCCAATCACCTTCATAGTTTCCAAGTAGTATTATGTGTAAGTTTTCAGGCGTTTGCATGCACTGAAAAACGTCATAATGTAGATAAGTCAAGAGCATGATTATTGCTAAGGAATTGCATTGATATATGATATCTTTAATGAGAATCACAATTTAGCTCGTCATTGATGACACTTACATCATCATCAATAATCGTAATAGAATTTATACCATACCTACGTAACGTGCCTACAATTTTGTTTTCTATTATCAATACACTAAGCACAGATTTACTAAAGCAATTGACACATTTCCGTTTTAAAGTTGAAAAAAAATTAAATCTTCCCACACCTTGATGTTTGCAAACTATGTATTCATGAATGACATGGTGAAGAAGGATAGGCAACTCTTTCTCAACAATTTATGTTGTTTTTGTAAGGTCGTGATTTTAATACAATAGTATTCTTTATATCTTCTCAAGAGCTGTGTATTTTTTATCTTCAGTACATCTGCTGTTTACATAGTACATTCTTGACTGGACTCTTTTTATGTAAAAGATATTTTTAAAATATTTTTTCTACCGTATATGTGAACGTTTTCATGAACTTTTACCCAAGACAAGCAATTTGAAATGTAAAGATAAATGAAAATTTTCCTCGTTATTTAATTTTAAATTAATATTAAATCCGACAAATAAACTATGATAAAGATAAGATGCAGCAAATGCCAGCAATGTAACAAAAAATCAAGCCAAATCATTTCCCCTGCACTTGGATCATTTTTCTCAAATTGTTTAGAAATTATTTTACTCCCACTACTTAATCTTAATTTTTGACCATTTGATCTTAACATAGGGACGATGAAAATATAACTATTTCAAATTTTTGGATTTATATTTAATTATACTCGTATAAATATTCACAGAATGTTCAACAAATATTTTAGAACTCCAAAGGGAGTGATACAATTCAAATAAAAACACGCACTTGACAACCAATAAGGCATACAGTCAAAGAGTTATTTGTGATCGTTTTTACTCTATTTCATTTTAAATAACCCATATTTTTTTTGCTTGATGTCAAGGACCCATATGTTTTTAGCAGAATAAGGTGTACTAAAATAGTGTCCTTATACGCTAAAATGTTGAGCCTACAACAACATCAAAATATAACAGCTCCTATAAAACTCCTGTTTTGTAAACATCCTGATATATAGGGTTATAAAATAATAAGTGCAGGTACTCACTACCATCTATGCGATCTTCTGTAATTTCTTTTTTTTTTAGGAAGTGCGTCTGCGGCAACTTTCAACATATACATGGGTGGTCTGAAAAATTTCCGACTCAGAAAATTTCAGAAAAAATTTCATTTTCCTTTGTTAGGTCGGAAACTTTTCAGACCACCCTTGTAAAAGCATGATAACCTAATAATCAAACCACTTTGCTTTTCCACGTGAACTTTTTAAATTTTACAACCCAGGTTTCGTTATAGCATAACATCATCAGGTCCTGAACCTGATGATGTTATGCTATAACGAAACCTGGGTTGTAAAAATTAAAAAGTTTATGTGGAAAAGTAAAGTGGTTTGATTATTAAAAGCCAGTATGAAGATTTTCCACCAAGTTACGCCAGAAACTGTTTTATTTTTGATAACCTTCGTTGATCCTTCCAGTAGAAATCTCTCTGTGATTTTTAAACATTATTTTGGGAATCTATATCTAGACTCACCAAAAACCTAATAGTATTTTTAAAAGTATCATTTAATATCTGTAGTGAAATAGCAGAAAATGAGTATTATAAAGTTTGTACGAAGTACAAGATTTGCAACCTGTTCCTGTGGGAAACCCGAGAGAACCTCTTGAATACCATACGCCGGGAAAACCTGAGATCCTTCATTGTACGAAGTATGTTCAATAGATAACAGGAATGTTAGTTATTTGGAAAGATTCGTTATTTATTCGTATTAATCGATGTTATCCCCTTCGAAATAGTCCCCCATGAGATATTATGCATTTATGCCAGGGTTTATTCCAATCCTCAAAAATATTCTGGAAGTCGATTTTTGGTATAACTTTTAGCTCTCTCAGCGATGCGTTTCAAATAGCGACGGCTCTGTACGGTTCTCTTTATTTTTAGGAACCGAAAAAAAATCACACGGGTCCATTTTTGACAAATACAAAGGGTGAGACATCATTACATTGCTTTTTTTCGCCTAAAATTCACGAACAAACAAGTGAAGTGAAGCGGAGAAGCATTATCGTGGCACAGTCATAAATTGTTTCGCCACAAAATCCGGCGTGATTTTCGTATTTCTTCACGCAAACGGCGTTGAACTTGTAAGTAGTACTTTTTATTGATCATTTGACAAATTTTGAAATTTTGAAATTGAAATGACAAAATTCCCGTTACTGTTTGAACACACAACGTACGATACTCATAACTACAATCAAGAAAACCTTTCCATAGTGATTTTCTTCGTTCCATAAATTCCTTTTTGGATTCTAGAAATCTTCGACGGTGAACCATGAATTTTTTTTTATCAATTTAAATTTTCATTTATTATTTAACTTTACCCTGATGTGTTAATATTCACACGCCGTGCACGCTTGGTACACGGGTTAAGTTACCATCACCTACTAAACCGACCTTCGGGTTGATTACTGTGTTTATGGTTTTTTATTTAAATTTACAGATGAAACAATGAAAACTTATTGTTCTCTATCACTTCTTATTGTGATAGTCGATCGACGTTTTGCTGACAAGAGAAGCCATCATTGCATTTATTGCAACAGATATGGAGATGAAATAAAACTTACAAGTAAAATACAAATAAGAGTTGTAATGTCTTTTTTATTTTTACTTCGGATGACGTTGATTTTACGGTTTAGAAGTAATGGTATTTACGTATCGAAGTTATTAGGCATTCGCTAAGATACTTACTGATTTTTTGCATTTATTTTCTTTTTATTTTCTGACATCAAATGAACGAACTTCAATGAGATCAAAGATAACGTATTCCTATTATTCAAAGTTTCTAATTTTTCTTTTACTAAAAAATGAAATCGTTCCATGTTAATGCTTCCTTTGTTGAGAAACAGTGAGCCACGTTTTTAATGAGGGGGATATAAAAAATTCTACGCAACAAAAGTTACTTAACATATCTTCGGATAATTCCAAATTCAAAAAGTTTAATAAATTGATTATTGGCGTTAAAAACCGTAGCTTGTGCTCAATCATGATGATTATAAGGGGCAGGAAATTTGAATATATACATATATATATACATATATATATATATATATATATATTCCGGAGCAATAATTTGAGACTGTAGGAAGTAACTTTGTTATTCAGAAGATTTCTTTTTTATAAGGCGCTCCCTGATCTAGCGAAGAACAAAATTTAAAGGACGATTGGTCGTAGGAAACGAAATACTTTCACGATCCTCTAAACAAATAATATGTATGAAATGAGCGAGAGAATATGCCATCCGTAAAGACTGTTACACGAAGCTCGGGTCTCGAGTAAGTAGGGTGGCGCTTGCCGCGAGGACAGGGGGCTAGCCCGTGGCCTGCCCCACGCTCTTCCCAAGGCCCTTAGCCCCGAGCGGCAGCGGCAGTGGACCGCGCTCCCCGCAGCGGGAGTGAGTGAGCGGGCGAATGTCCCCTCCTCCGCTTGCGCACCATTTCATGAATATTCAAGCACCGTGGTTCCCTACTGTCTTGCGCGTCCCGTCCTTCCCCTACCCTAGGACCGGCCCTTTCTCTCCCCCCGCGCTCCATTTCCATCCCAAACTCTCCCTAGCTACCGTCTCCTTCCCCTACAACCCTGCGTGCATCCCTCCCACTCCAATTGCGCGCATTTTACCCTCCGTGGCCCCTCATCGCGGCCCATTTCCCCGCGCTTCTCCTCGTCCCTACTGAATCTGTCATCCTTTAACATTCCCTTCCTCTCTCTCTCTTCTTCACTACGCCTTCTCCATCTGCCGCTCTCATATTTATTCATTCCCTCTCTTATTTTCCTGCTTCGTCCTACACAGTATTTGCTTTATTCCATCCTCACAATCCCCTCCAGAGCATTAACCCGGTGTTCTTCTATAGTTCCGGTCCTCCAGCTTTTCGCTCGATACTTCTGCTTCCTCATATATTTAAAATTTTTCCTTCTCTCGCTCTCTTTCTCTCTCTCTCTCTCTCTCTCTCTCCCCACCTCCCTACCCACTCGTCTCCACCATCATTCACGTCCCTGCTGCTCCTTCCCCACACTTCAACCGGTCCTCCGCTCACTTTTCCCATCTCCACCGCGAGTGCCCTTCTCGTTCACCTCTTCCAGCCCCTTCCCCAACTCTTAAAAGCGCTCCCATTTGCACCCTCATCTCTCTCTCTCTCTTTTTCCCTGCTTCCTTGCCACCAGGTCTCGGCAGCAAGCACCAAAGGCGGTGTGAAATACATTTTATCTCATTTTTGCTTAGCCCTATATTTTTTCCATTTTGGTGGGATGTCATTAGTGTTTTACCCAATGAATGCAATTAAATTCCTACGGAATGGGGATTATGACACCATGGCATTTGTTATATTCGCCGTAGCAGGTGGGAGATGGCGCTCATGATGGCCACGTCATATTTTCATTTGAAAGGTTGCGTTCTTCTTTGGCATCGTAGTATTTTTCTACCAAACGGATAAAATAAATGTTTATACAAGAGATTTATTTACAGTACACGTGAGTGTAGTAAAAGTATGTAGTCCTACATAGTCCAAATCTAACAACTTGTCTGTAAGTAGATAACTGATAATTCTACTTGCAAAATTCTCTAATGATACTATTCTGTGAAGCTCTGCTTTTATGGGATAGGAACTCAAAGATCTAAAAATGATTGGGTTTCAAATGAAAAATTTGTTTGTTTTGACATATTTTTAGCAATCTTATTTCACTGATTTTTAATTTCAGTACTCGTCAATCATAGCTTATTTTGTCCTAATGAAATGAGATACTTTGATTTTTCAGATTATTTTAAATAATCAATTATCTATGTTTTAAAAGTTATTTTTCTTTTACATATATTTTGTTATTCCATAGAGTTCGCAATATTTCCAAAGAATTCCTTTGGACTTAATGAAACAAAGCATTTTTGGCTAATAAGGCCACTTATGGGATGATATTAGGACAGACGTAATAATGTACTTGAAATTTTCGAATTAATATAAATCGAATTATAGTAAAACAATACCACCTTAATCTTTTAGGGTATATGCCTGTACCATAGCAAACGTGCCTGCAACACTCGAAATATATAATAGCGTGGAGTTAGATCAGAAAACCCTATTTTTTTTAAGGAAGTGGTAACATATGATATAAGTTTATATGGAGTTAATTAACCTAAAAATAAAGTGATGGGGTCAGTTTACTCTAAATTGAATCTCTTAAGTTGATTACGAAATATTTTTACTTATTAAAGTATGAAATATTTTTTTTCATTCATTTACCGTCGTCATAATCAAAATATCACCGTTTCCAGGACCAACTTGTTGACTCTTATCTAAATTGTGAATGTAATCAATTAGAGGTTATCCAAGATTATGTTTTCAACGAATGTGGTCCAGGAAACTGTGCTAAACGATTTGCGCTGGAGGGTGCAATGATTTATTAAAGCAAGGGCTCCCTTGTTTTGTGGTTGCAAATCCTCTTCTCGGTAACAGAATTCATATTTTAAATGGCGATGATGGGAAAATTTTACTTGTGGCTGTTCTGGTTATTCACGATTCTGGAATTTCTAAAGTCACCTGAAGAGAGGCCATCTGCATAAAGTGCTTTTATTGGCGAACTATTAAGTGTATTCCTTTTTTCACGTACCGTTAATTAGGCTTAGTGCACTGGTAACTCATATATATCAGTGTAAATGTAATAAGGAACTCTTTTATAATTAGAAACAATTATTTGAATTTACTGTTAAATAAAAAACAATCAATTAATAACCGGATATTGTACCCAAAAGGGATAGATTGTTTACCCGCCCCTTCTTTCAACATCGTTTTAGTGTATATGTTCAAATAATACCTTGTTAGATAATTAATGCTACCAGAATTCGTAGTAAATGGTAAATTAAAGCCAATAAGAATTTTGTTCACGCTGTTTGTTAATATTCTACTGTTTCAGGCTTCACTGTTGGTTAATGTCAAGAGTGGTAAGAATGCGAGATTCCAGTCAAATAAACTATTTTCCAAACTCCAGCTTGCCTGTGGTTTCCTCTATATTTTAAAAGAAATTTTCCTTTAATTCCTATATCAAATTGGCCATTTGTGTTAAAACAAAGGTCACTATTCTATTTGGTGACGAATCAGCATCCATGCTTTCATATTTTCCTTATTTTGACGATTTAATGGCTTAAGTCATGAGTTAGCGCGTCAAAAGATTTAAAGGATATTTTGACTGCTTTTAACTCTCAGGCCACTCGACATTATTCGAATGTGATCGTTTTTAACTCACAATAACCCGTTGAAACGCTCTCCGAGTAACTTTGGCGAAGGGACATGCTCATCACCATGTAGTCCCAAAAGGCTTTTCTGTTACTAATGTCTTCTCTCTCTCTCTCTCGCTCTCTCTCTCTCTACCCCTCTCCTCGCCTTTCTTTTCCTGTCACATGATCTTTAACGCCTCGTGATATTTATACGATTTATTTTCCCTCAACCACCGTCATGGAGCGACTTCTCCGTCACACCCCGCTAAGCTCACCCTCGTCTCTCCATCCACCCACACCGTTTCCCTTTACCCGTTTTTAAATATAAGTCTGTCCTTCCTCTCTCCTCCCCGTACCCTCGTGCCCTACCTCCCTTACCCTTTCCATTGGGTCCTACATACCCCGCCCATACACCTGCCCACGTTATGCCAGCGTGTCGTTTCCCTCATTTGTTTTCCTCGCTCTTTCCGTTTCGAGCTCCGAACTCCTCTCTCCCCGCCCACCTTACACCGAACCCTCCACACGAGCGTGTCTCACGTTTTCTATGACCCCCTTCCCTCGACTTATTCATATTCCCTCTGCTTCAACACTTTACCTGAATGGTGCTTCCGTTCCGACCGTTCTGCTTAAATACCAGATTTCTTGCACTCCTTGTTCGCTTCGCTCCTTTTTTTTCTCCAATTCGTTTTTTTTCAGCCAACTCATGGTTTATTTAACTGCAATCAGATTTCTGATTCATTTGAATAGCTTTTAAAATCGTTTCTGTACTATGAATAAACTAAAGGCTGCATGGCTTCCTGGTTTAATAATAGACTAAACACACCCAGTATTCCGCAACTTATCACATTTTCTTTAAAAGCGATCGCAAATAAGTGAATATTCTCCTGGAAATACGGTAATGGATACGATTGATGACCAAAGGGTCCCGGATACCAAAAAATCAACTAATATCATTCCTGTCACAAGTTCTCACACCTTCGATTATTATTGGTGTTTCTGATACGGTATATAGTATATGCTCATAGAATTTTTCTGGTTACTCTTATGATCAAAACTTAGTACATATGTTTCATAAACACTAATAACGTTCGAATATTTGTGTAAAATCTAACTCAAATACGGAATGCGCACGAACGTTCTGTTGCTTGGCTATGAGCAGTATAGGAACCCTTCGTACGCAGCCAAGTATCTTGTGCAACTTTTCTGTGACCAAGGTGTGTGTGTGTGTGGTACAGTGAAATTTCCGATATAGTCCAGTGCTCGGGATGTTATTCTAAGATCTGCTTTCAAGATGGCATCAGAGGTGTTAACATTAACTCCGGTTAGAGCAGTGGCAAAAGCTCCGGGTCCACTTTCCTTTTAAATTGATTGTCTCCAATTATTAAACATTAAAAACCCTCTTACAACTAAAGATTAAGGAAGAAAATTCTCCGCATAAAAAGTATGCTACAATACATCTGCCTTAGCTAACGATTTGTTAAGGCTAAAACAAACAGCGTCGCCAGTTGCCTTCTAAGTTGCGGTATGCGAACTGAACTTGTTTCAACTTGCAGCCACTTCCCCTGGCGCTGCCGATGACGAGATACTGAAGAAAAATCAATTAATTTTCTGTCACATTTACATTTTGTAAACTTTATACTTAATAAACGCATAATATAAATTAAAGTATAGCTTAATGAATAATAAGGATGAAAAATGTATTAGCAACTAAAAACATATCTTTTTAAAAGCATTGTGGTGACCAAAGTTTCATTCAAATAATGTATTTTTATCTCAATGATTTACATTTTTATCGTCTTTTTTTAACATGAAGTGAAAACCATACTAAATAAAAACTGTTAGAAAGAAATAGAAATATCGCGAAGGAAGCAATAGAGGTTCGTTTAAAACCCCTTTCCAAACGGTATTGAACGAAAATAACTTTTGGTCCTCGGATGTTAAATCCCCGGTGTTCACGACAGCATTTTCTGATCCACGAGAATATCGATTGCAGGTTTTTTTGGAGCCAAACTATAAAAATTCATCGAGTTTTTCATCTGTGCCAGTCGGGATCACCTCCAATTTCACTTTCCCCGATATACGAGGAAGTACCATCATTGGCAGGGTAGAGACATCCAACTTGGTTTACCCGTACCATGAGGAAACGTGTGCTCGCGCTCCCCGTGGGAAAGAAGCCTGAACCGACGCTATCCTTTGTTGTGAGAAACAAATTACATCCTAACTTTTTACTTTAACGCAGACGGATTTGAAAGGGAAGGCCATTGTCATTTACTTGGAAGACGGAAAGAGAAGGAACTTGGAAAGACGAGGGTCTTTCCAAGTTCCCTCTTGACCCCTAAGTCGAGAAATCCTGAACTCTCAGTTGAATCCGATCTTCAGACTAAGTTGCTGTGCTAGAATTCGTGCAAACAATACATTAATTTTCGAGAAATGTCTCCTTTTTCCCGATTATATTTAATCTTGAATTATCACTTTAGGGGAAATGTAAGAGCTCATAAAATAACCACAAATATGCTGCGAAATAATGTCGCAATGCCACTAAAAGCGAAAACACAGTTCCTACAAAGGTGAAGCCGGTTTGCTGAGAATTTGGTTATAAATTCAACTTCGTCTACAGTTTTGAAAAATCGTTAGAAATTAGCATCTGTGTTTTAGTTCAGTAATTTTCAATCGGAAAATGAATTCGTTCAGTGAACTATGAGTATTTGGACGCGGCTCTACTCGTGTGGTTTAAGTAGGTATGGGATCAGATTCTTCAAATCAATCAAATGGCAAAGACAAAAACTTTGGCATTCAAAGCTCAGAATACATTCAAATGTAAAGAAATTACCGGTGGAATACACAGCATAAAAAAGGCATAGATGACGGGAAACACTTTTAAGGTCTGGGTTAAGGCATTTAACAGGCGCTTTTCACAGAAGAAGCGCAAAATTGCTTTAATTGTTGACAACAGCCGTGTATTTCTAGCATGGAAAGGCTGAATTCTATTCAATTTATATTTATTTCACCAATTATAACAATTATTTTGAAGCTATGTGATCATGGTATCAATATTGAAATTATCAACTTTTACACCACTTAACTACCAATGCACATTTAGTTCCACTAACAGAAGTTTATACTAATGCATTGCCCATCTTAAATTGAAACAATTGCGGGAGATGGCATCACACTTTTTTCACATCACCCATTCAAATTGAGTCATTTGTCATAACGATAAACAAGCTTTTCAATTCCGTCTTTGAAGAAATCTGTCGCTTTAAATTTTAACCAGCATGCTATTCTGCGTCTCTTTCATAGCGCTGTGTTGCAAGCCACGTCTATCAAGAGATCCGTAATCGTAAATCGGCGATTTTGAAGAATTTTTTCATTGATTTTCGCCCATAGTTCATCTGCCAAAACGCTAGGCCCACCACTGCGGTCCTCGTCGTGAACATTAGTAAGGCCATTTCTAAATTGAATGTACCACTGCTTCGCTCTGCCTTCACTCATAATTCCTTCTCCATACACTTCACAAAGTTGCCTATGAAATTCAGTTGGCTTGTGGTTTTTGGCACGGTGGGGAAAGTGAGGGGACTGTTGGCAGAAATGTAAAGGGGGGCAGGAAAGATGGTTGTGGAGAATTTTGTTTGGCGGTGACTCTGAAGAAGACTCTGATTCAAAGGTAGGACGCTAGTCAAGTGTGGAAGGGGTAGGAAAAGATAGGCATATGTTGTACGGAAAGGTAGAAGGATGGAAATATACCGAACTGAATCAGGCGATATTGTAACACTGGATGGACATCAGACTGTGCTGCAGGGCTGGACATCAGACTGCCCCTCTATGGAAGGGGAGGCAAGTGAATACATTGTTTTACCGTTGCTTAGTCTCTGTCCATCAGAATCCTATCTTAAACAGCTGTATAATTTTACTAATTTTAATGATAATTATAATAATTTAATTTATTTCATTTTTTGGTGCTAATCGTTATGATAAAATATTGTATATTGCGGGGTGCAATGTATAATGCATAGCATTTGCTTGAGGTTTTTTTTATTTTAGAAAAAGAAATGGGTTAAAAAACCATCACCGGGTGTAAGACATTTAAATAGTGACTACATCATATTTGTACATGTTTGAAGAAAGGGGGGCGGATGAGTAAAACCAAGGAGTAAGGTAGACGGGGATTTAAAAGGGAGATATGGAAAAACCCCAAAGAAAACGGAGAAACAAAAGGAAAATAAAGGAGCGTGGGGGACCCAAAAAATGGAGTGATAAAAAGAGAGGGGGAGGGCGAAGGATAAGCCGGTGGTCATCATAGAGAGGCCGGTGTTCGGCGTTCGGTGTTTGATATTCTGTTAAATAACTAAATTTTAATAAACCAATCTCTTTCCCCCAGAATCCCGTTTCCACAGCAAAGAATGAAACCCCCTCTCTCCAACTGACTCCACCATCCGCGGATTTCCCATCCACCCCACCCTTAACTCTTACTGTTGAACTGAACAACCTTTCCCCGTTAATGTCCTTCTCAGAATCACTTATGCCTCGATGAATAGAATGGTTTGAGGCGTCACTTTGTGGAAGCGATTCATATCGGAATAGAAAATATTTTGTTCTTCCACACATATTTTATTATTCACGACCTAGGTTTCGACAGACAAAGTAATCATCAGATAAACCTGAACAAGGAAGTAGAATGAAGAACAAAGTATTTTCTTTTCCGACACTAATACCTCATCCCTCAACCTGCCTGTCCCTTCCATGTCCCGTTCTCGCTTAATCCTTCCGTATGCTTCCCTCCCCCGACGGTAGGCCAAGGTGCCAGCTACCTGCCACTGTTCTCTCTATAACGACCACATGTGCTTATCCTTCTCCTCTCTTTTTATCACTCCATTTCTTTGGTCCCCCACGCTGTTTTATTTTCCTTTGCTTTCTCTCTTTTCTTTGGGGTTTTCCCATCACTTCTCTTCATGTCCCCGTCTACCTTACTCCTTGGTTTTGCTTCTCACCCCTCCTTTCCTCAAACATGTATAAATATTATGCAGTCACTATTTAAATGTTTTTTACCCAGCAATAGTTCTATGAACCGAAATGCGTAGTATGTTACTAATAAACTTGTGTAAAAGTAAAAATTTGTTTTCTCGTAATGACGTACTTCCAATACATCTCGCCTTCGCCATATGTTAAACTTGGCTTAATATTGTTTGAGAATTTTCCTCGGTGAGCTGATTTCGAATATTCCATGATATTTGTTTTCAGCGCGTTGACAGCTGTTCCATCAGTGTTCCTATTGTCAGTTTCAGCTTGAGGATGTTAGCTTTTCCTCTGTTCCTACCTTCGAGCAGAAGACGCTAGTTGTAGTTCTGGCAAAGATATTTTCAGCAAAGAATAAGAAATGAGATAAAATCAGCCCTTGCTGCGTTGCTTTATGATATTTATTAGAATAAAATAATATTGATTTACCTATTAATCCATTCAGTTTGCCAGTTGAAATGAACGTGTTAAGGAAAATTAAGCAACAATGCCACGAAATCGCCGACGTTTAGGTGATGTTTGGTGAGAATAATTGATCTATAGTTTAAAATACATGGCTTTAAAATACATTCTTGACCAGTCTCATTTTGGAGCGTAACAGGAAGACCGTAAATTCAGTTACATCTAGGGAATATGTCCTCGTCTGATTTTTCACTCCGTTTTGGTCCAATTTTCGGCGAATGCATATCTAGTAGGAACTAGTAAACATTCCATGGCTGTTTAAACCTAATACGTGTTGTAGTTTTAATTACTTTAAATCTGTAAACAATTATGCAAATTTGAATTGTTGGAAATTCATAAATATCTGCATGAATCTGAATGTATTATCAAACCTGTTTATGCTGGAAAATACAAGATGTGATAGAAAGATATGGGGAGTTCTGCTTATTCACTGACCACCGTTAGAGTGAGTTTCTTTGATATTGTGGAAGAGAAGGCCAGGGATTCGAGGAATGGAGCCTAAGGGTTGCTTTTTATCTGGGTAACAGATAAAAATCATTGATATTGCCCGACGTCAGTCAGACCTCGGACCGATATCTATTTTTATAGCTATTTCGATTATCACTATTTCCAGTACGGCCGCCTGCGTCAATGGCTGAAAGTAAAATAGCCTAAATAATGTATTAAAAATGACTTTTTTAGGTTTCATAGCTTGCATAACTATACCTTATGTTTTTGGCATAGATGATTACAAGAACGTCAATTTATTCAGCTGTATAGGTCTGCGTTGCGTTTTTAGGTTCATCTCCTATACCGATTTACACATTCTTGAATAGGTAAAATGCGACATGTAATCATTGCTAAGCAAGAGTTCAAGTAGTGTTATTCAAATACGGGCATTAAAATGATTTCAAAACTGGAGCCAATTATTTCTTTCCATTCCAAATTTCCGCAACTAGCATGGATGCATTAGGTTAAAGTTATTTTTATTCAAGTTTTATGAAAGTAAATTAATTAAAAATACAGACTTTAATTTGATGTCTCTCATATTGTATATACCTGGAAAAAATAAAAATGAAGGAATATAAAAAAAATAAGGGAATAATGTGGTATAAATGAGAAGAGCTTTACTTCGGGAACACGAAATGTTAAACCTCTTCGTCCTGTTGGATCATCAATGCGTTCATATTCACTTCAACTCATCCTCCTTTTCTAGTTCCAACTGGTAAAGCACTATTTGTTTTAAATTGAATATCAATGGCACCGAAACATATCATAATAATTCACCATAGTTGAAGCTACTCTATTTGTGCATGACACATATTTCCGATTCGCAATTAGGTGAATATGTATCCTTCCGGTCCACTGATTAGCAGTTTTTTCTTAATTTAATAGAAATTCTTATAGATTAAGTTCCATGTTGAACCAAAGGCCTGAGGACAAACGTATTGAAGTTTATCACTTTTGTGAAAATACGGGCAACATTAATAGTAACTATACAGCTCTTCTGCACAATTAAAATAAAATTGAATCAGTGAAGGAGTTTTCATTTTCATTCAGTTCTGCAACGTGTGCAGGAACTGCAATGGCCTTATTAAATAAATGAGATAAATATCATGAAAGTACATCAATGAAAATTATGCTTCCAGTTTGAGAAGTATCGAGAGTACTAAATTTTTATCATGAAACTGTAGGTTTATTTCAATGTTATGATTTCATAACTATGCATATGTAATGTCAATACACCAAAGGTATCATTTTCGAAACCGCCTAGAACATCATTTTAAGTTGATATATCGGAATTGTGTAAATGGCTTACGATGAAAGGCGAAGAGTAAGTCTAGTAAATAATTAAGAATCAACCTGGAATGGTCCAGCTAGGGTTTCTTAGTGGCATGAACTTTCTAATAAACTATTCCAAGATTCCATTGAAAGCTCTTCATTTAATTTAATCTTTGGAAGTTTCACGCCACCGTAAAATATTTTTTTAGCTTCCTCCAGAAATTCTGAGCACGTCAGCTGGCGCTTCTTGAGTAATTAAGTTAGATCACCCTGGGGAAAAATAGCAACACATTTATTTCCTTTATTTTCCCTATAGAGAAAACTAGAGCGTGTGCCGGAGAAAAATGAAACGTGCTATTGTCGGGTTTTTAGTTCTGTTTTCACGAAAGGCAAACACGTTTGTTTCAACTTGTTACGATCTCGTAAGTTTTCGGTAAGGTGTCCTTTGGAATTTCTCCGTGTTTCATGACTCCCTCCGCCTTAACGCGCACTCAACATCGCCCCTTAAGAGTTCGAGCTCTCCCCGACCTCACGGGGGAGAGGAATTTATCATGCTGGTGACTAGGTGGAAGGGAAAACGTTGCACGGCGTGTCTTTGGCAAGCCGAAGGAGGGAGTAGGCGGCGGGATGGTGGACGACAAAGGAAGTCGAAGTGCCTAGCACGTGACCTTCAGCTCCCTCCCTCCAGATGGGCGTTTCTGATGAAGGGTAAATTGGAATTTGGTAGAAAACAAAAGCTCTGAGAGAAGAAAGAAGATTTTCCACTCAAGAAAGATTTTTCCTGATCGCAATTTTAAATTTAAAGCGGAATGCGTTGAAACTTGGAGGAAAATAAACGCATGTATGGGCATGTCCTTAGCAGGAAAGCTGAATCAATAATATATACATGTATACAAATATAAAACATATATACACAAATAAAAGCATTTATAAACAATAGTAGAAGCTGTGAAAACGGAAATGCGACCATCCTAAACTACAGTCTTCTTATTTATTTCTGCGGCACAAGTCATTGCCATACAGGTTTAATTAGGTTTAATTATTAGTTTAAAAGCCTGTATTAATTAGGGCTATAAATGTGTATTGAGTATTGTATCTAGCTAGTATTGTAGCATATTTAATGCATTGTGGTTAATAGACGTAAAGTTATTTTAACAATTGTCACATTTCCCTACTTCACTATATAATTTATTAAATTAGGGAAGATATTTCATCTATATACCACCATCTATCTACATTTATTCTCTCTTATACTAACGGGAATATTTCTCGAAAATATTTTTTAGGATCCATTGAAATTTCACTTAATATCTTGGGGCAATTACTTCATCATTTTGGCTAATAGCTATCCAGGAAACTATCATATTTCATGGGAAATATTTGTATGTAGTTCCATCAAAATACACATTTGATGACATTATTAATTTTATCTTAAAGTTCTAATTTATAATGTAATTGTATTGTTTATTTATTGGAACCCTACTTCTCATAAACAATCTTTTTTTTTGAGATTCCAGTTTGTGGTACACTTATCTTCAGTTCACTTACTCTTTAATGATTTACATTTTTTCAGTGCTTTTATTAAACATTTTTCGGCAGCTAGATTAAGTCTCTTCCAATTTGATATAGAATTTACAGCTACTTTTGATGATAAATTAAATCGTTCTTCTTACGGCAAAGCAATCGAGGACTAAAAATAATCGATTGGACTGATTCATGTTTTAGATATTATATTTATTATAAGTGTTGTTCCATTCGATATATTGCGACTATTCGAAACATTCCATTACACGGCCAATGTGAATCTGAAGATGTTCGTTTTAAGTTTGAGAAGAATAAGTCGGTGAGAATGTTTCATCTATTCATTCGAAAATTAGATTTTATCATTCTGAAGCCAAAAATGATTATTATGATGGAAAATCCGCTTTCTAAATACTATGCATGGGTGTGGACCTCAGATGTTGAACTTAAGCGCATTTTTCTGTGCATAAAATTTAACGGAAGTAAAAAGGGATTTAAGTTATTTTGCTAAGTTTAAATAACGTTTTATATTCATTCAACGTTTCTACTTATATTACGTTTATCTAAAGTTAGCCTTAATTGTAGATATTTTGGCTTTTAGAAAATGTTTCGTGGCCCCATGCCTTCTCAAGAAAACTCTTGACAATTGAAGGAAACTATTTTCGATTCGAAAAACGATCTCTTTAACAAATAAAAGTAATGAGCTGTACATATTTAAATACTTTTATGGCATTTCCTCCATCAAAGACTTAAGAACGAAAAAAATTCGATAGAATGGTGATTTACTATTATGAAAATCGATACCCAAGGTTGATTAATTTGTATATTCTCCAACTTGAGAGTTTTTCACAGCTATTAATGTATGCATTATTATTATTTTTATTATGGAACAATTAAATATCAAACTGATCTACTCGAATGATATTTGATTTATTTTTGTTGTACCTTGGGATAACTCGAATGATTGAAAATTGATTTTTCATATTATACTGCAGTTTTTCATAATAATATGTATTTCATGCTAAATTTCCATAATTTATGGTGTTTATGCAAAAAAAATTGAGAACTAAATTACTTAAAATGACGAAATTGACGAAAACAGGAATAAGTTGGGAAAGATTTGAATATTTATTTATCCCTGCATATCGTAGCGTTTATAAGTAATATGCTAGTTTCCTACTTAACTAATACATAATGTGTAAATATGCCGTTCCTATATCTCCCATCAACAGTCTCTCTCTACCAGAATGCCAAATACTTCTTTGTTTGCTTTCCTGTCCGTTCATTTTCCCATCCCATCTTCCCTCACACTATATCTGAAAAGCCTAGGATCTATGCCCACGATCACCATGGAAATAAACCTTGACATGGTGGAAGGATTTCTGTAATCTGATGACCCATTCCACAAGTGCTGGCGGAAACAGCAATAATTGCGCCAGTTAGGGGCACCCATTTGCCAGTAAAGTCGAAGGGTAGGAACCAGACGAAAGGAGGTCCAAACAGCGTATGTTTCTCAAGCTTTGGACCCCAGTGGGGCAGCCATTTCAATGATAGTGTCACGCTGAAAGAACCATTGATTCAGGCAACGGAAAACATAGATTAACTATTGCAGGACTTCATGATAGAAGCCATTATATTTTAATATGTATCTCAATTTAATCAACGCTTTAACCCTAGAGTTAAACCGGTAAACATTGAATGCTACAACACATATCTCCTCCGGCGTTTATTTTTAGGACTTGATTAGACATTGATTAGAATTAAATCTCAGAGTGAATAATTAATTACATTAAATAAGGGGAAAAATTGACGTTATTTAAAAATATTTAATTAATTATCAGCAATATTTTAATTATTCCTACAGATGAGAATCACGAACTCTTCATTTCTCCTGAAAGATCACATTATGAGTGAAGGATTTTCATTAGAGAAAAAGTAGATTAGCTCATACATGCGCCGACGACACGGATGCAGGCATGCGTTCAGGGGAATACTAGCGGAAAATGATACACAATTTGGAATTAGGGCAGTATTTCTCTTTTTCACGGGACTTCAAAAGACATTTTCCCGCTTTCGGACTGAAAGAGTAGGCATCCACGCATAGTATTCAATGCCATGATAGGTAAGAAAGTACAAAGTACTGCTTAATAAAGGGTTTCAATAAATTTATGTGCAAAAATTGTAGTTTTAAATTAAAATAAATATTTTACAAAGGGGTAGGAAAAGGATAGACGTGTTGGACGGGATGAAGGAAACAAGGAAGATTGGAGAGGAAGTTTTCGGGAGAGGGAGTTGGAGTTATGCCGGAAGATAGATTCTTGGAAGAGATGACAAATGTGGCGTTGTACGGACTGTGCTCATCCAAAACCTACCTTAACCCTTAGTACATTAATAATGATAATAATATATACAAGGGTAATCCCATAAAATAATATTTTAAATATTTTATATTCATAAGGACAGTTAGGTAATGACATCATTTTTACATTTAAACATTTGTCTTCTTTTCCACATAATTGCCATTTCCGTCAAATCGTTTTATGCCCATTTTATATCAGATCGCCGCCATGTCCTCGAGAAAGCGTTGGACCTCATGTGCACCTGGTCAATGTAATCGAAATTGTTAGCCGAGTATGAAATGTATTTGCGTTCAGGTTTCAGTAGGCAGCAGTTTTGGCAAGTTGAAACTTGTTTAATTCACCTTCGCCTGTTTCTGATGATGAAAACCATTTTTCGCGAAGGTATTTCTTAATATTGATTTCATAATATGGCGTTCAACGTATATGTGAAGGAAATGATTAAAGAGGCATGGGAGGAACTGCAGGTAGGAATGGAAGTCGGAGGGGAATTCGTAAAATCGGTTAGGTTTGCTGATGACCAAGCATTAGTTGCTCAGTCAGCCAAGGGGTTGCAAGCATTGTTGAGTGAATTGGAGGTTCAGTGCGATAAATATGGGATGAGAATCAATATTAATAAAACAAAGGTCATGCGATTTTCCAGAAAGAAAAAGGCTAAGCTAAATATTAAAATAGGCGGGGAAAGAATAGAACAGGTAGAGCAGTTTACATATCTCGGAAGTGTTTTGGACCAATACGTTCAAAGTGATAGGGACGTAAGGAGAAGAAATGCGCTAGGGAAGGAGGCTTTCTCAAGGAGGAGGGAGTTGATGACGGGGACGTTGAGTAGGAATGTTAAGACAAGACTCGTAAAAACTCTGATATGGAGCGTAGCTATGTACGGTGCGGAAACGTGGTCGCTGAAGCAGGAGGATAGACGTAGATTGGAGGCTTTTGAAATGTGGGTGTGGAGAAGAATGGAGAAGGTGAAATGGACCGAAAGGAAAACAAATGAGGAAGTACTAGAGATGGTGGGTGAGGAGAGGGGTTTGTTGAGAGAAATCCTATGGAGGCAGGAAAAATGGATGAAAGGCTTATTGAGCGGTAGTGGAATTTTGAAGAAGGTAATAGAGGGGAGAATGTTGGGCAAGCGAGGTAAGGGCAGGAACAGGATAGGGATGTTGGATGGGATGAAGGGAGGAAAGATGTACACCGAGACCTGATATAGATTAGTATGATAAGTGGGGAGTCCCAAAATGTTTATCTGATAGTTGTGTCCATCCAAAAACCTACCTTAAACGGTAGATTACCTAATGATAATAATATGGCGACCTTCTGCAACGGCATCGCGCCGACTTCACAACCCCCTTTACAGTCCCGAATTTCCACTAGCAGACTATTTCCTATTCCCTATAAATAGTGAAATCCTCCCTCAAATGACACCAACATGTGACCCAAAGTGCCGTCAGTAAAAATCTTGCATGCATGCCATTAAGGACCTTCCGGAATCTGCCTATCAGGAAGCCCACGAGTCGTGGAAAAGCCGCTGGCAAAAGTGTGTCGACGCTCAAGGGATGTACTTCGAAGAAATTTGACAAAATGTAGCAATATCTAAAATAAATCTATTTTTCGAAGCTTTTTATACAAGCTTTTCATACTCGTACATGAGATGGTTACAGAGTCTATATGAGATTAGAGAGAGTTTTTGTTTATTTCTTGTGGAAAGTTCCATTTATAAAATTAAACTAAATTACGTTGCTGAAGATACTTGAAGGATCAATTTAGACCTTTGCACAGTCAGTCAAAGGGGGTGAAATATCATCCTCTCTCCGCTGGAATACACATGCTTCTTCTTGTGAATACGGCGATAAGGGTCAAATTTGTGCGACTAGATATAGAGATATGTACGACAGCGACCACTTCTGAAACTGCAGGCATCGATTCCTCGTATGCGGCCGTGATTTGCTATTCGTCTGTTCTCCTACCTTATTAATCTGACCATCGGACTGGGATGCATTCGATCGTTGAGCTTAGTTGTGCTTTCATATTCTGACGCGTATGAGAGCCGATGGATGAGCTGAAGAAGAGCTGCCGATGCTGTTGCTATTGTAATGTTGGCCGCACGATGTGTAAAGAAAATCTTATTAACTAGTAAAACAAGGCTTACATTCCTTAAATATTACTACTTTGGTTCTTATATCGGATAAGTAGTAAGTATAAGAATAGTTTTTGTTTAACAATGCTGTTTTAACGTTGGCTAACCCATTTTTTTAATTTTTCGTTATGTCGTAAAAACAATATTTTTATTCTTTATACTAAAAATGGGGATAGTAATTGCATTTATGACTTTCTTCAATGACAATAACTCAAAATTAAGGTTTTAATTATATTTTTTGAGTAATGCTAGGCACTGGGCGCTGCCCATTGATCACAATATCAACTGCTCACCCACCTTCAACCCGCTCCTTTCCATTCCCGAAGATATCTGATCTATGATAAATTTAGGTAGAGTATTTAAACGTTTATCCCACTTAATTTTTTCTATTTTCTTTGTTCAAAAAAACATTAATCATCGCAAGAAATATGTTTTGGAATTTACTTTAGATTACTCTGGCGTTCAGTCAGGGGCAAATGTAAAATTCATTCCAGCCATTCATCTTCGCATCTCTTTCCTTTCCTCCTCGTTCTGGTAAGAAATTCAAGACCATGTGATTCACAGGATAATATTTTCACCCAATCGAATCCTATCAGTATGGGAGTGGTATTTGGCGATGAGCGGATCAACCTTTTCAATTTCCCGTTCCCGCCACATGTTGGAATTCCAAACGCCATGATTTACAGCAGAGAAGTGGAAAATTTATTGTTTATACGTGCTGTCCTGGATTAAACCCACACCGAGACATTAACCAAGGTCTCACCAGTGCCCAGAGTGTCTAAGCAAATGACCCTTTAGGTCATTTGTTAAGCTCCGGTACAAAGCATTCGTGAAATGAAGTGAATGCTTATTCATTATCAAAAAGAATTATTTATATGCAATCATTATAAGATAGTTTGATCTCATCTTCGGAATTGGAAAAATAAAATATTAATGTAAATGATGGATAAATAACATTGACGAGACTATGACATTCGTGTCTTACAAAATTAGGCGAAACAATAATGTTATAAAACTAACCAAGGATATATTGTGTTTGAAAAGCTTTAACTTTTAGCCAAAATCATCCTCTCATTAACGGTAAATATTGTTTAAATAAAAATTCAGTTTCAAATAGAATATACATGCATTTAGAATTACTGCCCATGTAAGGCAAAAACATGATGCCAATAAAATCAAATTAAAGGAACCGCTTTTTTTAAGCACCGTCGTTGATTTTCTTAACTAATAGCGAACCATTTAATTTTTTAGATACTCTTGCAGAAACTCTTAAAATGATAGAATTTGAAACCAAATTCTTACACACACGCATCGCAAGTTACAATACACGCTCCTAGTTGTATCATTATTACTTATTCGTTTCGCTAATTTCGAATAGTATCGTATTTTGGCAACTGCATGGTTAGCTTCGATTGAATTAATAAATTCCTTATTTCGAAACCTAGGTTGCTCATGTATACTGTTCTTTTATGAGTTTAATAAAGGATTTGCAAGTTTTCCGCGATAGAACGACAAACCGAGTTTTCATGAGTGGAAATTAATTAGTGGCCCAGCGCAAGAGGACGCGAGAGATGACTTCCTCAGTCACCATTATTCCTTCTCTAACCTCTTGGAAAAGGGGCTGATATCTCATTTACAAGCCACACCTCAGGACCTTGATGAATGAAAATATAGTATGTCCCTCTAGCCCGGGACACCGGTAACCTCATCAAGCGATTCCCCAATGATTTGGCAATGCAACGTTCCAATGCATCGACCATACTGCGTAAAAGATATTTACGAGTTTGAAAATTCGCGGCTGAAATCCGGGGTCCCTGGGATTTTTCCAGAATAATATTCAATGTTACGAGTCGTTGGACGCTGGTAATATCATTATTAAAAAGGAGGAATCTCCGTTTCTCTATACCTTAATCGATGGGAATAGCACGTGACTTAATACATTGAAGAAATTATCATTTCTTTAAAATGAAAGAATATAAATACTGTTTTGGTAGTATAATACGATTGATATTCCGTCTTATTATTTGTTTCATTAACTATATTACTCCCACCAACACACCTGTTTTACAATCTTCCAATTGAAGAATATTTTGTTATTTATAAAATTTACAATATTACTTCCGATTTTGAATTTGAGATAAATCGGAAGTAAAGAGTCTTGATTTCTCTCGAGTTCCTACCATTGTGATCAAACAGATTTTATGATATTAAAAATATAATATATTGTCTCCTAATGCACGTAGGGAAATACAAAAATATTTCCTTTTAGATATGCCTAATATCTTTACAGATCATTGAAGTTTTTATCTCAAGATGACATACTCGTATATATCTCAGGGGAACACATTTCATTTTTGCCGAGAAAAAGTATTGTGATTTTCACCGCAATTTGACGCAAAGCACGTGAACATTATTATACTTAAATTTTACCCCTTTGATTGACCTTTGTGTATTCCTTTTACCCTTAATCCAGGGAACAAATTAGTGCTCAATCCTCCTTCTACGTGTAAGGTTTTTTTTCATTTGCATGGAATAACATTTAAAGCCCCAAAATAGCACTTCTGAAAACTTTTGGACTGGTGCCCGGTCCGTTTTGGAAATGAACCGAAGAATACGACATATTTCTTGCACACTGCTACGCTTCTGTCTTTCGCCCACCTGCGGGGGCAAGAGGGGGGGTGCGAGGGAGATCCCTGGTCGGGCGAGATCCCTTGACGATGGTGGTGGGGTGGACGGCGTACTTCCTCAGGCTCTGAAGGAATTAATGGGTGACCCGGCACGCGCGCGTGATTGAATACGTTTCCATAGCTCACAACCCATCGGGACAAAAAATAACATGACTACCTCTCGCACCAGTCGTGAATCAAAACTTTCGTTTAATGGATCTTCTCAGTTTCAAAATTCGAACTATATTTTCGAGAAATTATCTCAAACAATGCTTCGTTTAACTTTCAGAATGTTTCAAATTTATTCGTGTCTACTTCCGCTACGTAATGAAATGAAGAAATATTCGTTTTCATTCTACGGCGCAAAGTCTATTATCAGAAATATGGATTTTACAGTCTAGTGGTGCGGTCGTTAAGGTTTAAAAAATCATTATTGATAAAAGTTTTTCAGACTTTTTCCACCCAACAAAAATCTTTTCGTGCATTGAAAAGCAAGGGATATGATATTATACAGGGTGAGACAGAATGGAGTCTCTAGTTTAAAAAAATCACTCGGGAGCGCAGGTAAACTAGCAGAATGGGAGTAGTAGCGTTAGCTGGGGGAAACAACACTATTTATAGAAATTATCATACAGTGGTCTGATAAGCATCGAGACTTTGTCGTAGAAACTTTCTTTTGAAACAATGATTGCGTGGTGCCGACGCAGAGGGATTTTCGGAGGCGGTTTGGTTTGACTCGTCATGACAGTGTTCCTGATGATATACCATTAGGGAATGGATTACTAGTGTACGGGCGACAGGAGCTGCACTTCCTAGGAAACCAGCTGGGCGATCTAAAAGTGTGCGAACATCTGAAAACAACGCGTCAGTGAGAGCCCCCATTGAAGAGTCTCCATCGCGCTCTGCGCGGGAACATGCTGCTGCTCTTCGAATATCACCCAAAACTGTAAGGCGAATTTTACACCCTGACCTTCACTTACACTCCTCCAATATGATTTTTGTTCAAGAATTGAGTCAGAAGACTGGGTAAATCGTACAGATGCTTGCCATGCAATCTTAACCTGTGCAATCCGACGCTATTCTGTGGTCTAGGGATAAAGCGCATGTTCACCCCTCCGGCTCAGTAAATAAGCAAACATTTCGTATCTTGGCGACTAACAGCCCTCGCAAACTTCACCCAAGACCTCTTCATAGCCCCAAAGTGACAGTTTGGTGTGCGGTGTCTTCCATGGGTATTATTGTGCCTTACTTTTTTACTCGAGGTTCAATTGTTACAGTGGACTCTGTGCGCTATTGTGAGATTCTGGAGAAGGTTTCACTGTTCTGAATTGAAGAGCATGGAGAGGAATATGACACAGAAGCCTTTTGGTTTCAAAAGGGTGGTGCCACGGCTAATACCGTCCGTCGTTTTCGCCAAATCCTACCAGAACAATTTCCTGGCCGCCTGATCTCCTTACGAGGGGAGTTCCATGGTCCCCTCGCTCCCCGGATTTGAGCCCATGTGATTTTTTTTTCGGGGATATCTCAAAGCTGAGGTTTACAAAGTACGACCAAGGGCCATGGAGGCTCTTAAGAAGGCAATTACAGATGTTATCGCTGGAATAACGCAAGATATACTGAGAAATTTTTCAGAAATCGTTTTTGAATGACTCAACATGTGTATCGCTCACCAAGGTCGTCACCTGGATGAAATAGTTTTTAAAACCAAATGAAAATAAAATGGCATTTAATGTAAATACCAACTTTTTAAAATTATCTTGGTTGTGTTTTGCACAAATTACCAGTTAAATGAGAGGGTTTATTCTGCTTTACCTTGCATTAAATATATATTTTAACCGTGTGTATTGAGATAAAATGGATAATAATATATTTTTCCATTTCCAGACATTTTATATTGCACATTTTATCATTAAGAATGGAAGAAGCGAGTATGGAACTTTGTTACATGAATTTTAGTCGCTAAAATGATTGTTCAATATGTTATATGTTTTTCCCCTCATTGAAAATTTTGGAATATAATCAATCATGCGTACAAAAATCTCAAGGCACGAATTTGAATACAAAATTATCGTTAAGATAATTGTCCACTCGAGAAAAATTCTGTGGTATAGCAAACATTTTTTTCTTTTTCACTACATTAGCCGTTATTGGTGGAATTTTTCGATTGTAGAAGTGGTAGCAATTCCTCAATTAATATTTATTTACTACCGTAGTTTCGCCTCTGTGCGACAACATCAGATAAAACATGGCCGTCAATAAATATCAATTGTGAATTTACTATCTTTATTTTATCTACGGTCTCGTAAACTTTCTTTTTTCTTGTTTCTCCGTTAAATAATTCCATCAGAACACACCTAGTACCTCTAAAGATAAATATATTTTGATACATATAGTACATAAATAGTTTTACGAGGGATGATCATTAAAGTGTGATTAAAAACTTTTAGTCGTACTATAAATTGTAAAACATTTAATTCAATGTTATGGTATTAGGATAATTTGTATTGGTTAATTGGTATTGATTCCATTGAATTTAATCCAATATTACGCCAATGGCTGCAATGGCGATCAGAAATATGTCCCGTTTCGCAAAACGGAGAATGAACAGGACGCTGCATTGAAATGTTACATTAACCCGAACAAATCATCAGCCGAAGCTTATATAATGCTACAGGATAATTATGGTGTGACTGTTCTTCACCATATTTTAGGAAAGCTAGTTGGTGATTTTAAATATTTAAAGAGGGAAGGCTCAAGATTCAATTGCAAAGGGAGATGAACCTCGAGCTCCAGTCTCTGCCTCATACAAGTAGAAGGAAACGTTAATACCACAGCTACCCTGGTGAGAGGAGATCGTCGAATGGCTTTAAGGCAACTCTCATTAATATTGAAAATTTCATCTTGTGCCTCTCATACTTCAGAACCAGAAAAAACTGTACATGTGGTGTGTTTGTGCTTTTGTGGTTCGGTGACTGCTTCTATCCGAATTAATGTATTTCTGCTCGTGTACAGGTTTAATCACCGTTGAAGTGGATGTTACGGATATCTTTCGACGGTTACTACTACAGTTGAAACTAGGCTGCAAGATTAAACTTAAAATAGGCTGAGAGGATTACAAATAAATATGTGATAAATGCATTGTATTCGCTTGGGACTAAAATTAATAGTATTAGCCATAAATTAATGGAAATTACGGATATTTATAAAAAAATAACTTTATTTATAATACTGTGTTAGTGCGTGTAAAAACGCATTTTTCTACTACGTAGCATATTCACGTCCTATATATGAAGTGCAGCTGCCGTACAAATGTAATTGTGGAATAGAAAAAATTTTTTTAGATAAAATGGTGAGTTAATTGAAAAAGAAAGATACACCGCTGGAGGATTAATGAAGACATATCTTTAAAGAATGGAATCATTGTATAATTAATAGCCTTCGATTTTATTCTGAATTATAAAATTTCTTTGTCTGTAAAGATATGTTGATGCAATAAATTATCATCGTTCTCTGTGGAGAAGATCGTGGACAGCACAATTATTCTATCTAAAACTCGTGTATTCGTAATTTAAATAGGTTTACTTACGTATTATGAAATACTTACATTATGATCTTGTGAATTTTTTTTATTAGGAAACTCATCAAAATTCCTTATGGAAAGGGTTAGTTTAAGCTTGGTTTACGTTGAATAAATTTATCACGAAAGTAATTTAATGAACTCGGTGACTAGCTTGGCTTTGAGAATAACGGAATTTCTTTAAATATTTTGCTCTTCACAGTGCGTATCAATAGTATTTAAAGTCTTTCCGACACATTTCTATCATTATCAAAATGCGCGAGAAACATCAGCGTAGCGGTGCCAAACAAATTTTCAGAAACAAGGAACGGAGAGGAAATGACCGAATAAAAATTTAAGGAGAGGGCTTTTGGAATTAGATTTGAATAAATGCTTAGTACTCATATTGCCGTGAATACGAGGAAAAAACCATTTATGAATAAAGTTGTTATTTTATTGAAATCCCAGTAGTTTATCGAATTAGTGTAGGTTTTAGTTGATCATGGCACCACCATGCTCTGATGACCCCAAATAACATTCGCAAAATACATTAAATCAAATATATGTAAAAAAAACAATATTCTTTCCCCTGCATACTTTCTAACGCCTTTGATTTCATCCAAAATGCATATTCTTTTCCTCCCTCTACCTTGATTTTGTAACATTCTGCTCCCAATTACTCTCTTCAGCATTCTATTGTCTCTTAAAATATCCTACATACACCTGTCCCGCCTTCTAAATTTTCCTAATAGTCATATGTGTTTCCTTACATCCTAGAAGTTCATTACCCTTTTCTTTCCCTGCAATTTTTTATCCATTCTTCTTCGGAGCCACTTCTCAAAGGCATGTTATCTGCCCTTATCCTCCTTCTTCAACGAAAAAGTTTCTGAGTCATTTCAAATTACGCTTTATATTAAAGTTTTCGCCAATCTTTTCTTTGCTTCTTTACTTAAGGTGCCTTCCATGGACCCTCACTTCTTTGTGAACGCTTCTTTACCCGAAGCAATTATTCTTTGAAATCCCGTAATGCCTAGCCCGCCTTCTTTCAAAAATCTTACGAAAGAGATGAATTCTTTTGCCTGATCTGTTTTATGCCCCTTAAATTTAATGTTTATCAAAGGCTCTTCTTAATCCTTGACAAGTTTGTCAGAAGAGGGCTGGGATGGATGAAAAAATAATCCATTACTCTCTCACATGTATGGCTGATTTTCATCCCATAACTATGAAATTAAATCTGCAATGCGCTAAGCGCTGTAAACTCTTTGCTGACTGATTAACTAAAACTCGATCCTTTGTTAATTTAACAGAAAAAATAATTTGTCATATTTTCACTCTATCTTTCACCTCTTCTCATACCTTCCTTGCCGTTTTCTCCGCATAAATAGTGATAAGATCATATCCGAATGTTTCAGGCTCTACATTGAAAACTTTAGTGATGATTATAAGCTAAATACTTAGTATATACGTTAATACTATGACATCACGTATATTCATCCGACACATAAAATTAAAGCGCGTCGTACAAAGAGGATTGATATTAGGTTCGTCATAATTAATTAAAAGGGTTACTCAGTAACATTTAATTTTGTATATATTTTAGGGAAAACCTTCATCCAGAGAAATTAATTGATACCTTTAGACTTCCCTCTTAATATCTGTTTCATTTGAGATTTGAGATAATGGACTTAAAAACCCCTAGAGTAAATGGATTACTCGGAGCGTATAACTCCTTCACAATAGCCCATTTTCCAAATTTTTAGTCTCTTTTGCAAACTTTTGTGTTTTTTATTTGGGCTTTTTAAAATCCTATCTACTTGCAAACTCGGTTACTTTTTGGTGTTAGTTAGCTGATAATTAAAAAATACATTTATGATTTTATGCTAATCACTCGTATTTGCTAATAATCCATCGAGATTACAGCAATTGCTCTTTCAACTCATGGAATTCAGTGCAGGGCTATGAAGAGTAGATATCAGCCACACTTGAGGAAAGGAAATTAGAAGTGATGAAAACGTGGAGGAACATAAAGAGTGGTGAAAATGAAGACAAGGAATGACTAATGAAGCCCTTCAAAGAGTGAGTTGAGAGAGAAATCTATGAAAGGCACTGGTAAGAAGAAGGGGAAAACTAATTGGACCCATTCGGAGGCACAGCACGTTACTGAAGACCGTAATGGAAGTTTAAACTCTGAAGGAACATCGTAGATTTTTTCAAGAGAAGCAAGTGATGGAAAGAGACATGAGCGCAAGAAACTTAGTTGAAGGGATTACCAGGTAGAAGGGCCCAACGCATCCATAGCGGATTTCTATAATTGATAGTGTTGAACAGCGATGATTTATGTATCGGTCATTATTCACAGTCATTATCTAATTTACTTTTATTACGGTCCATCGACAAATTAAGTTTTTAATGTCATAGAAATTAATTACGTAATTTCTCAAAATGGATGAAAGGCGTATTGAGCGGCAGTGGGATGTTGAAGAAAGTGATAGAGGGGAGAATGTTAGGCAAACGAGGTAGGGGCAGTAACAGGATAGGGGTGTTGGACGGTATGAAGGGATGAATGAAGTACACAGAGATGAAGAAGGACCTAATGTAGAGTAGGTTGCAGGATTTTGTTTTCTTAGGAGTCACAAGATATTTATTTGATAGTTATGTCAATCCAAAATCCTACCTTAACCGGTAGATTACCTTATAATAATAATAATTTCTCAAAATTATCGTAAGGGCTAAGTTTAGAACCCCTTACTTTGATATTTCACCTTGGAAGTCTATTTTATTCGCAACTCAAAAATAAAGCCCTATGGATAGATAAAAAGGCCAAAAGTGTGGTTTTCTGTTCTTAGACATTAATTACCGTTATTCTTTTACCTTGCTGTTTCATTGTTTCTGTATATGCTTAGTAGGTCGAAATACCCTATGTAGCCGTTTTTACAAAAAAATATTTCCTCAACTCAATCCGCCTCGATTATACAGTTGCCTATAAAAATGTTGCAATTCCAGACCAGACTTAAAAAAAATACTGGATTACGAAACCGGTAATTGCATTCCAGTACCGTTGCCAAGAGGGCGTATTTACAGCTCCTCCTCACGGCCGTTCCAACTTTTAAGCTTCCCTCTTTCACTCTTCGACTCGTTTCCTTGACTATTTATGCGATCCTCTTTCCCTCGCTCCGTCGCCGTCAAATATTAAAATCGCCCGTCTTCTTCCCGCTGCCGCCCATCTAGCCATCCATTTCGGTCATTAGCTCGAGCCTTGTTTACACTCACGTGTGCCTGCTTCCCTCCTCGCCTGAATCCGCCCCTCAAACCCCTTCTACCTTTGCGTTTACTCTTGTTTTTTTTGTTACATTTTATATCGAGGGATCATTGGATGGGACATTACTTTTTCACGCCTCTCTTTTCTTTCACATCTGGTTTCGCTTACTTTTTGTTCCGCCCGATGTAAAAAAAATCCTGACTCGGGATTTACGTATTTTTTTAGCCCTGCCAAAGGAGAAAACCTCCATTCTAAGCGAATTGATATCTATACAGTCAGTCACTCTCGATACCCTGTTTTCATTGAAGTGCTGTGACTTTCACTTCACGCTTCATGTTTCACTTCATGAATACTCGTAACGTACCATGTATCTCTTAAATTTATAAGAGCGGTAGCAAGATTCGATTCTTATGGTTTGATATATGTTATTCCAGATCAGGGATGGCGAGCCTTTTAGCGATTGGATACCAACGTTTATGCTCTTAATGAAAGTATATTATCGACTCAGGTCTCAACCCATCAAGTGATCACCGTTGAATTGTCCGTAGCACCCCTAGAAGCTCTACGTGCCAAAATAATTGCCATGCGTGCCACTTTTGGCACGCGTGCCATATCTTTGTCATACCCGGTATTTGGTATGTTCGGTTGGTTTTGGTATGTATGACTTGGCTCGTGAATAATTTGTCCATATATTTTACGTTTTATTGTCCATTAAAACTTTAGAAATATTGACTCTATTCGAGGATGTTCATTAAAGAGAGGTAATTTTGCAACGAAAGTTACAGTTTTTGAAATTGTCGCATGCAACGTTTTTATGGGAATCCATGAGACGAAAATAAACTGAGAGGAATCTGGAAAACACGTCATAAAAATTGATTTTTGTCAATTGTCCCCTGGCCTACATCCTGGTAGCCATTACTGATTCTGGTGGCGAAATTCTTTTAAGGAAAATCGATTACAGTATCTGAATTTGAGTGACGACCTCTTTTTCCTGAACGAACATTTATTTAGATAATAAACGATATTTTTCATTTTTAATGTCCAACGACGTTAATGATCTGCGTTTTCCCGAGATCCCGATTAGCAGCTTTTGGCTCTTCGGGTTCTCTGTCGCTAAATGGCCATACTCATAAAACCCAGTTCCGAGAAACGCTAAATGAGAACGAAAAACGATAGACCTAGTAAACATTTTGTAAGTGGACGGGCACGCTGCCAATATGACTATCACGACCGGCATTAATGTGTAATCCGAAAAATCCGGTTAATCGTGATTTTTGCACTCTAATTTCGGTTATCCCGAAGTTAAAGGAAAGGATGTGTCTTTCTAAAACCTTTGGTCAAAATGAAAAACCATGAATTCTCTTCATCTTAGACATTTGTACCCGCAAAAATCCTTTGTTAACAAAAATGCGGCTGAAAATTGTTAATTATAATTTTATTTTATATTAAAAATATTGCGTTCACTATCAAAGCACGGACCTAAATGAGAGCAGGGTTACTGTAGTGGAAGAGGTTTGAGTGGGTTAAATCTCATGTATTAAATTGAAAAAGGAAGACCCCAAGTTGATTTATACTTTCGAAACCAAGAGATACAAAGGTTCGCGGACCGGTCGAAGAATTCCATTTTGCCCCTGGCACTCAGCCACCTCACAAATCACCTTCCCCGTGAGCTCTTATTCTTTGGAGAGAGGCGAGCAGCTGAGTCATTGTGAGTGGGCGTGAGCTTGGAAAAATAGCTATGCTAGACTAAGGATACAGAAAGGTAAAACTTTGTTTGAAACCACAATTGCCAGTCTCCATGTTTTCGGAACGCGCTTAAACCCCCAATGATAGTTATTGTTATGTCAAAAAACTTCTTTTAAAAGTGTTTTCTTCAGTGATCCAAATTAGATGCAAAAAATATATCACACCTTGAGTTAGGTTCTTGCCCTTAAAAGAACATTTTAGGTGAAGGCGAAATTGTGATGTTAAAGATAAAAGGAAAAGCTGTGATCCCTTTTTGATCAGCTTTTCCACATTTAAAGGTTTTTTCCAGAGAGAAGAAAGTATCGGAGACGTTTCGTGTCAATCTCTTCTTTCACTAATTGCGTATGCTTCGACCACTAAGTGCGCATTATCCTTACACAATACTAAGTACCAGTGACATATGCTTATAAAAAAGAAAAAATTATTTTATTCGTTCATAAATTACGAACCTAAATAATACTTTTTACTGTACAATGCCGTATACAGCTGTTAATAACCTTGAAACCCACTATTTCTTATCACAATAACCACCTCTAAATACATATCACCCTAAAATCCATTAAATCAATTTAATTTTGATATATATTGACTATTTAATTCCAAATTACTCATCTCTTTTAGCTGAAATCAGCATATTCAAGCCGCTCTAACCAAAAGCTATTTCTCAAAGCGACAAATCCTTGGTTATTTCCCTGCACAAAATGTGCATTGCGGAACACATTATAAGTGTAGGTATTTAGGCATAACATAGGGACTTCCGAAATTTAATAATTCATAAATTAATATTTAATTTTCACAAATGTTTTGGAGGATTTTTTGAAACCATCATCATGAAATAGGGAAAGCATAAGAATCAGCAAGCAAGTAATTTAATGTTTGCTACCCTGTACAAAATTTCCTCATCACCACCTTTTTCAGTGTTTATGTAATCAGGGAAGGACTATAGCAGCCAATGAAAGTAACGTCTATCTCATAAGAATTCAACAATTGAAAATTCATAAGACTTTATTACAAGAAAGGAAGGGGAGAAATCACCATTGTCGCGCGTAGGGTTATTAAGCATATTTCAGTTCTAGGCTGGACTAAGGAAGGTACCCACATCTCGGAGTAGAAAGAGTTTTAATTTAAAGGGAGTTATGAACGGCATCGTGGATCATGATCTCTTAAGTCTGTAGGTTCATCATTACAATGAGGATGAATATTTCAAAATATAATCAGTTTCCTTTGTCACTCTTTCCCTTTCGTGCTTCTCGTGTGTCATTGATTCGTCTCTTCATTAATCCACTCTTTTATTCTGATCGCTTAAGCCTTATTAAGCGCTGTGGCGTTGACCATCATCTTCCGCTTGGCTTATTAGGATCTCCCGTGGTGAAAAGAACCCCCTTTCACCCTAGTCTCTTCATCTTCCTTGTCTCCCACTTTTTATGGAGCAATTCTTTTTTATCGCAATGCATTGGACCGGGGAGGCGGGTTGGAGCGAAGCGGAATGGGGTGAAATTTAGTTTGTTCGAAGAAGCGGTGGGGGCCAGAGGGGGACCTGGAACTGTGGGAAATAAAAAGACCCTTGTTTAAGTTGCGGCTGCTGATGGCAGTGATGAACTGGCGCGAGAGATTTTTGCGGTTACCGATATACTAGCGATTCGCCTCGTTGCCTACAAAGGAAGTCAACCAGTAAGCTATTCTCCTGCACAGGAAGGTTTTCGTGGAAAATGTGAAACCCACATGGAATTTTGAGGGAAAGTTTAATTTGAGGATATATCGCTTTTTGCCGTATGACTTTTCTAAGAACAATGGCATGTGTGGAGAAAAGGAATTTATTTATTGTGATAAGATGGTAACGCCAAGCGGCTGTGTCTAAATTTAGAATTTTTTTCTTATCTGCGGGATGAACCACTAGGGTTTTAAATAGCCAGATAAATATAAAAGGCATAATAAAATACCAGTGATGGAGAAAATTTAATGCATAGTATATTGCATTATGATTGGCACAAAATGTCATTGAATGGGATAGCGGGGAAATTAAAGACAAATAGACATGCATAGTATTGAAATTTAGGCATCTCGGTCAAAAATGTACAGGTCATTTGGGAAAAAAGTCATGTTAAAAAAAGTTTAGCATTTTTATGCTTCGATACTGGCAACTGACTGAAGTATTGATCTCGGCCCCTTTTCCTTTGCTTTTCCGAACCCCATCAATTTGCAGGGAAATAATTAGGGTTTCTAAATTTGCTTGCTTTTACTTAGTCCACATTGTAAAAAGCGTAAGAAGTTCCTCTGCAGTACGTAATGAATTTAAACGTAAAGGTTTGTCTCTTAATTCTTAAATGAAATTCACGAAAGTAATTTTTTGGCTTGGACTGAAATTCATATGTTAAGCATAAATATGTATCCATGCTAAATAATTCCTATAATGTAATAATATATTATTTTCAAATTCGTCAAAGTGAACTGCAACAAGGTAATTATTTATCATTGTAGTTTTGGCTGAAATAAGTAAACCGGTAGCATTTTTGACCAATGTCAGTCACGGGGAGAAATACAATGGTTCATTTTGAAAAAAGTATATTTTATCATATTTTAAATATTTTCAAGTGAATTAGTGCAAAAATATGTGCACCTTTGGGTGCGTTATAACTCTTAAATTTACCGCTGATTGTCCACATCCTGTAAACAAATTAAATGATTTCTAACGACGACTTAACGTTTGAAAGTCATGAATACCCTTGTAAAAATATAATTGTTTCTCTGATAAAAAAAGTAATCTAATCGTTGAAAGACGCTTAAAATGATGAAAATCAATAGGTTTACCGTAGCAAATACGTATATGTAATGTGACTTCTCATTTCCATATAGAAATTATAGCCTACATATAATATATATTATACATAAATATATATAATAGATAGTATGTTGTAAATTTGGTATTGAAAATTATTAGTATGTAATAATTTTTAATAATTCTTTTATAAAGTACATAAATAGATCATTGAGATATTGAAATAATGCTAACATGTAAGAATTCATTTTTAATATAATATGGTAGAAAATTACAACTGTATTAACTTAATGAGAATTATATCTTACGTATTTCTAATTTTCCTAAATCGCGTGACACTGGCATAAATGTCGCCACCATTTGTGCACATATTAACCATTAAATCCCCGGACAAGTGGTTTTGAAGGCTGCCTTCTTTCCCGCTGTGTCCTCCCTGTGTCCCAGTCAGGCCCTTTCTCTGCCTCATAGCTCCCAGATACTGTCATGTTATCTTCTCTGCTTCTCTCAGTCTTTCCCTTCCAATGCACCTAACCACCCTATATATGTATCTCTCTCTCCCCCTTATTTTCTGTTTCTCTCTTTTCTCATTCTCCTTCCCTGGAGTCCTTTGAACCTCTTTGACGAGCGACAATCTATCTCTACAGACAGAAGGACACATTTCAAAGAGTCGAGAGTAAACCTTTGCAGCAGCGTCATTCAATGAGCCGGAAGCCTCAAAAGCAGCAATATAGCCTTCTCTAGGTGTGACGAGGATAAAATACATTGAGCCCCCATACTGATTGGGGAATTTCCAATGCAGCTTTCTGAATGGATCGATTCTTCATTGGAACTAATAATCAAGTCATGAGTAAAAGGGAGAAGATGGCTGGAAGTAAATGTATGGATAGGTCGTGGCGCAAACCAGCATTAGTTGATTGCTCAGAGAGAAGTGGCGACATGAGAGTTCATTTCTTACGACAAGAGTGGTTACATCTACTCTTCATGTGAGTAATCAATACAGAACCACTTGTATAGAAGGGATCCATATTTAATAAAGATTAATGGTCCATATTTTTTCAATCTTTGACTGCTGGTACAATGGGTGAGTTATTGCTTACTTTCATTGATCGTGGAGCTGAAGAAGAGGAGATAGACGGTCATGGTCTCAGATATATATGTACGAGCTTAATAACCGCATTTATCACTTAACTTACTTTAATAACCTCGTATAATAACCGCATTTATTCGACTGGACCTCTTTATGAAAATGAAATACACTTTGGGAGTACTATGTAAGGAGTTAACCACTGAGAGATTAAATAAGTAATGATATTACAATTTACTACAATGATAAGTATTGCGAGATAAATATTTAATGGGTTTTCGATCACTTACGCCAACAACTTTTAATTTATAATTATATTTTCATCAATTAAGATTGTAGAGTTAATGCTAACATATATAATTCCGGCTATGTTTAAAAACAGAATATTTTGCGAGTGAAGAAACCTAAATGTTTACGACAGTAATTTTCATTTCTCGAATTAGGGCAGTACCTTTGGGACGCATAAGACATGATTTTAATATTATTATGCGAAACTTCTATTTTTGGCTAACGTATTTTAAAACCATCTGTTCTATCCTTTCATAAGTATTTCGTCTCTTTCGGATTTATATGATATTTTTGTCAATATTTTTCTGCTTTCGATTGTCATAAATTTCGTTATCTCGGGTACTTCTTTGACTGAAACCACCCATTTTTATTTTCTATTTCTACCCATTCCTCTCAAATTTATATTCTCCTCTTATCTGTCTCTTTAGTAATTCAGCCCTCAACCATTCTCTTTACCACACAAAACCAGCACAAGATGCAACTTGTGTAAATGCCCAAGCCTGTAATCTTTGATTAACGATTTTGGCTTACGACATTATTGAAAATCATTGTTTCATGGCCGTAGTAACGTTCTAATAGTATAGCGTCTTTTTTCCATACTTGCCTATTTCCGATTCATTTTATCCACATTCATTAACATCCAGCTCTCTCCTAACTTATTTTTCATACTCACCACAGTAGTCGGCACGTATGCTTTTCCTGGTGCATACTACAGGTGGTTTCACTTCCTGTAGTTTCATTTTCCCAAACTATGTGGGTAGAAGTTATACTTTTTTACGCTTTTATTCACTGCCATTTTTTTCTTCTTTTAGTAGAAATCTGAATCGGTACAGAGTAAGGACTATCTAAATGATACATTCCTTCGTATCAGGACGCTAGAATTCACTTGATAGGAAATGGATACTTAATTTAGAGTTGTTTTGCTATTCGGAGACCTCTGGTGGTCCGGTGGCTTAGTCCTTGTCTTTTTTATATTTTATTTTAAAATTTTATAGCTTTAGGATCTTCGTGACTTTCCGGTAAATCAAAATGCATTCAAATTTAGAAAATGTCACGAGAAAAAAGCGATTCAGGGTATATTTAGCGTTCGCTAATAATTATGTAGTTGCAATAAAAAACGATATCATGGGTTCATAACTGATGCTATTTATGTAATTTGTTTTATCATTTAGTACTGGGGTTGTAACAAGATAGGTTATGGAATTATTTTCCCCCTCATTACTCTCAAAGAGGAATTTCATTGTTCATCAGTTGATTTCAGGTACTATCTCACATGTATATCGAGATTCATTTTCATATTAGAAGACTATAATTGGATATTTATTCCGAATTGAAATACTATACTTCTTTTCTTCTTATTTATATTGATATGATAGTAAAAAACCTTTTTCATTGAGAACTTCCTGCGTTCCCTTTGATAAAATTGGGCGATTTAAAAATGAAATGCATTGAAAAGAAATAGTTCACGTTTCTTTATGAAAATGTTGCATCAAATAAACCTTGTAGTCATAGCAACATTCTATCTAGTAAGAGCTTTTTATTGGAAAAATCTGCTCGGCCTATTTGGACGTGATGTTGAATAGCAGATGAAATCATTTTACTTTCTGAACACAGCATACCATTAATATGCCTTTATTTTTGTCAAGAGTTCTCAGTGAATATGTACCTGGTTCATATGACGATGTTATATGGTAGTTTAAACAAATTTCTTGAATATTATAATGGCCATTTTAAAACATGAAAGTTTGCATCATTTCATTCCTCACAATCCGCTCCGTACCTTTTATCAGCCTCGCAGCCTCCTTTGTACTTCTATCCTTTCTTTAAAGTCAGCCTCGCCAAAAAACGACCACGCTCTATGTGTGTTATGATACAGATATCATTACTCATTAGAAATTACTGGCTTGGAGACCACAATGATGCGAATATCAAAGCGACATGACAGTGAAATCATATTGATGGCCTATTCGTAATCGATTCAAATAGTCGTGAAGTAATATCCCTTCGGTGGCACTTTCTTTTATTTAGTAATAATGGTCTGCAGCTCTATTACTTCTATTTAAAATATTCATCTCAATATAAAGATTTGACTGGAAAGATTTTTAACTCCGTATTTGAACTGCTGATTCAGCAATAACGCTCATACAGAAATATGTGGTTCTCCAATACCATCTCGGCCCCTCCGAGGTTTTTACCAACCTGTCTTAATTCTTTGATATACGAAATATTTTCCACCAGTTATGTTCGCTTTAGGTCATGTATAATGATTATCCTTTGTTTAAAAGCCGCGTAACTCCATCTGCACTGGGCCTCGCCCTGTAAGGCTGACCCAAACATCATGTCTTCGCCGCACCCTTATCTCCGTCGCGTCATCATCACCTTCACAACACTCACTCCCCAATAACTCCCTTTCCTCCCCTCATCCCTGCCGGCCCCGCCTATCTGCGGCCTCCTATCCACCTCGTCCGTCCAGCGATACACTCAGTTTGATGAATGACCCTCGTGGGCTGCCTGGCCGAATCGATCGTGAGGGCCTCAGCCGCGGCGGAAACGTCGGGGGAGGGGGGGGGAGGAGGGAATCCGCGCTTTTGTTCTGCTAATATGTTTTTGCGGGTCTTTGTGTGATCTAACTCTCTGCTTCGTTCCTCTCCATTTTCGCGCCTTGTGTACACGAATGGAATATTAAAGTGATCAGCGGTGAGAGAGGCATCAATATTCCATGAATTAGTTGTGAAAAATGATTTTAAATTAATGATACTATTGATGCGGTCACGGAAGGATTTCTGTCGATGCGTGTTGATGGAATCGCATGACTTTAAGTCTTAAAAAATTGGCATTTATTGTTTCTTATGTGACACATTGGGCAAAGAGCTTGGGTAACACCCTGCCCACTAATCACTTTAACCATTATTGTCGTTTAACATATTGACACAACAGGCTGTAGCATCGAGAGAGTGTTTGAAAGGAGCTCTGAAGGAAATGATTTGCTTTGTGGAGCGATAATTGTTTCTCTAATTCTCTTATTAGGTGTTTCCGAAATTTCTGTTGTTTCGATATCTGATTTTTCCGTTAATCAGTCATCTACTATCACTGATATATTTGTGCCGAATGGTATCGGAGAATAAATATCCCTTCAGTTCACATTATGGGGAATATGATTTGAATAATAAGTATAGTAAAAATGATGAATTTTCATAAAGGATTTTGCATTATTCCAGATCATAGGTTAGTGTTGATACGCTATGCAAAATTTAACTATGGTGTTTTGAAAACTGTTACATGATAAATGCAACTTTAATTCAGATTTCAATTGAAATTAAGTTTAATAATTACATTAAAAATGGAAATCAAATTAATCCATTATTTGTGAATTTTTTGAAGCTAAATAAATAGGCATTTGATGATATAAATTGTATATTATGTCAATTTTGAAAGTGGTCATTTTTTTATACATTTAGCAATAATGGTTTTCTGTGCATACGTTTTAATGTTAAAGAATTCAGCGGATTTTCCTAAATATCACTGCCACCTTTTAAATTTTTTCCTTATAATTGAAAATCTATAAATTAGTTATGTATGTAAAGTGTGTACTTTGGTTGATATTTTACTCCTTAACAATGTCAAATGCACTTTTGGGTGTATTTATCTTAATAAATAATTGGATTAGCACTATTCTTTTATATTCCTTGATCTTAACAAATTACTGCCAAACTAGTTAAATTTAGCTATAGTTTTATCTAAAGCGGAATTAAATTTGAAAATTGTCTGAAAACTGCTCTGTTCGAACGTGGTTTTCACGCATATATTTTATCTTTCTTGAAACGAGCAAGTTTTATTTACGCAGAACAATATTAAACTGTATTTCTAATTGAAATTGTCCCTCTTTCCTATTTCTCATGTCTCACACTTAAAACTAGTTCCTATGGGTTCGTAAAACCTTTAAATATACATTTCATTTTGTCTATGATTCAACCGTAGGAATAAGTAGTGAGTGAAGCATTTATATTGCAATTATTCTGTGATGAAAGAGGGCCATTCGGTAATATAATTTGGATAAATTCTTTGAAGTAATAAATCTGCATTTCAAATTATGAGAGATTCACGTTATAGTAAACAATTATTAGCATTCTAGGCAAAGAACTCATTACTTTTTCGCCGAGAAAGAACTGATTAATTTCATAAAATAATTCCGAACGGTCATTCCGTATGAAATATTCCTGATTGATATTAGCCATAAACCCCACAATGCTAAGGAACTTTTCCCTACGATTTCGATGCTTAATATTTTACGTAATTAACAGTGTGAATTATGGAATACCGCCACGCTGGAATAGGCACTTGATGCAAAAACGAGTATTTCAATGGAATAGGGGCCAATCGGGGATAAATTGGTTACCCCTTAGAAATGATTTCATTGTGTCATACATATAGGTGTGTACATTCATTTTACTAGTGGGGCCAAAACCCTATAAAGGTATTCGCAAAGGTAATTAACTGAGAAAGAGGAAACGAATCTACTAGAGGACCTTCTTCGATAGGGTCCTTCTGCTTTTTTCCGTATGTTGGTGAGAGCTGGATAATGGTAAAAAAAATTGCCCCAGTCAATTCCCATTCCCCTTAGAAAACGATCCACCGAATCTCCCCGCGTTTTGCCATAGTCTTGCAGAAGGGGGGGGGGGCTCCCGCCGTTCGTCACTCAATTTCCACCCTTATCTGCTCAGCCCTATAAACCGACTCCCACCACCCTCTCACCTCCTTTGAACCCCCGGCCCCCGTTCTACGACGGTGATCACCACGAAGACCTCGATCCTTTTTCCGCCCGACGCATACCCACCCCAGCGGGGGAGCAAAATGATTCCACCCCTGCCGAGCGACTCCCCTCTCCCCCCTTACTCCTCCCCGGGACCCCCTTGCTCCCGTTGGACACCCGAGGACATTAGGGGGTGGGGTATGGGAAAGTAGGGAGAGAGATATGCAAATGTAAGTGGGCGTGTTTGTGTGAGCGGCCGTGTGTGCACAATAAAGCGTCGCAGGGGTGAGAGAGAGGAGTAGGGATGGTGGAACACCGCTCTGAGGGGGTTAGGGCGAGGGTTCGAGTCCGCAGGGTCGCTTGCGAGGCCTCCTTGTGCCACCGTTCCCCCACCTTTGCGCTTTGTAGGGGGCGTGGCGTGGTCGTCCTTCCACGCCCCTCCCTCGTGCGTATGCCTGTGTCCCGCCCGTGCCTTGCTGGGAGAACGGACAGGTGTACGACACGCGGACGCCTCAAGGAAGACACTCAGGGGCGCTCTCCGCCTCGGTCGCTCCTCCATTTCTCGCTAATGAGCAAACTTGCATAAAAGGGGAGGGAGAATGGCGTACGCTCTTGACGTGTAGTCGTGAGAGGAACGTCGTTCTATCCGCACCGCACACACAAAAGACACGGGGTAGTGTCGGCGCTTCTTTATTTCAACATTTAAAAGACTTTTGACTTTCCTCTTCTCTCCCTAGCCTTGCCTTCTCTTTAAGATACACTAATTTATTAAGTTTTGCGTAAAATTAATCTGACATTGACGCAGCTAGCTGAAATCTCGTTTTAGGAAATTCAAAAGTTCTTGCTCGGTGTTAGAAACTACCAAGGAAATTTCGGACATTCAATGTTGATTTATGGGTTTAGGTTAAACTTTGTGGAACTTTCTTCCTTTTTTAATCCATTCAGTCCCTCCGCCTATAGTTTGTGTGCGATGTACTGAATGATCCACTCGAATTATAACCCTTGCATTTATTAAAACTTCTGGAATTTCTGAGCTCTTTATCGAGGAAAATATTTTCGTGAAAATGTCTTTTTTGGGAATTTTTTCCTTTTGTTTCCTATAACTATTCTCTCTAAATTTTCTGAATAATGAAATTTGTATAAAAATCATTGATATTAAATGTTAAGTACATGTCTTTTTGGAAAAGATAAGATTCGGACTAGATATTCAAAATTTTCAATTTAGATATAAAATGTTTCTCCTTGATTAAACAGATTCAGTGAAATGATAAATATACACACAATGGCCATGGAAACATCGATATAGGCTCAAAACCTATGTGTCATTGACATTAATTTTTTTTTTACTAAAATTTGCCGTCAAAGTTCGCATTAACTAAAAGTTACCACGTAGAGACTCGACTTCTGAGCGAAAGTCAAGTATAATAATCACTAATAGTCAATTTGTGAAAATACTTCTTCATAGGTATTATCAAAAGTTTTCAGGACTGCATTCATTTTAATTACTCAGCCCTCGCTATGCTTTTATCCGATTTATAAGCACTACGTGTCAGTGTGATTTGTTCAAACCAGATGCATAGCGATTTCTTGTCTTTTTTGATTATGGCGACTCTTCATTATGCGTCTCATCCGAAATGAAATAAAACGCCCGTAAAATTTAAATGCAATTCTATCCGTAAAAATATACCCGTCGTTGAAATGATCTTTCCATTTCCGCCGTTTTTGTTTCGGGCGGGCGGGTGGTGGGCGGCCTACAGAAAACCGCGCCTGTCGCTCTCACCCCCTTCTGACTCGACGCAACATTCATATGGGATATACCGCATGTTCGCCGGGATCATTACGGGGGAATTAGCGAAGGGGTTTAAGCGGGTAAATCGTGCACCTCCTTCCAACAATCCGCTCGCCTGAATGCATTCAAATTAGCGGGTGATGGTGCATGCATTGCTCACGTCGGCCTTTGTAAGAAAAAGCTGGCAAGGCAGTTCTACACGCTGCATTTCCGATGGTTGGCTCTAATTGAAACCAAACGGATAGTTGAGGGCTCCTATTAACAGTAAAAATGACAATAAACTAGCTCGTTAAATGCCCAAAATTTTAGTAACGAAGTAATGTTTCTAAGGTCAGAGTGATGGCCAAAAAGTACCTTTATATGCTTCGTTTATCTTTCACCATACGCTTTCTTTCCAGGCGATTTTAGTCGAATCAGATGAGATGATTTTTGTGCGACACATAAGGTCGAGATACATTGGTTATTAATAATGGTAATAATGGCTTAATAGGAAAATCGATTATTCAGAAAGATTAGTTAACGATTTGCAACAGCCAACCCAAATTGGTTTCACGTAAGCAAGGTAAAAGTGCTACTCCAGAAATCTCTCTCCCAATTCGTTCTAACCCTTCCAGGAAAGTAGAGTTTAAAATACACCATTGTTTTATTAAATATTACCTTCGATCAATAAACTTCCTTGATGATGATTCATGAGAATGATTTTAAAATATTATATGGTATGTATACTTAATGTGCTGTTATTTCTTTGTTTTTTTTTATCCTGATAAGGTAAATAGCGGATATTTTTTTATTGTAATAGTGTTTTAAACTTCTGTTTAAGATACGTTTTCAATTAATGCAGACTGAACACACTTAGATTGTTCGGTCTGGCCTGAGAAGAAAATATCCTTCGCCATAACATACTGTTATTCGCATCCGCACACATTCTACCACCCTTAAAACCTTACAACATGCCTATCCTTTGCCTCCTTCGCTTGTATAATGCTCTTGCTCTCTACCGCAGTCTTCTGCATTCCATCGCCTACTAAAATGCTCATTTCTTCTTCTGACCTTCCCATTCTCTCCCCTGTGCTTTGATTATTCTCTTTTTTTGTACATTTTACCTTTGTACCTACCGGTTGTAACTCCTTGGCTAGCTGATTTACTAGAGGTAGGCCATCCCCAAATCTAATTGATTTGAAGTATTCTCCATTTCCTTTCACTTCTACATCCGGACCTTCCAGTGCATCCCTTACCATTACTTCTGCATATATATATTGGAAACAGCTGTTAATAGTGGGACCCCCTATCTCAACCCTCTTCCGATTCCATTGCGGAACTCAGTGGAACAGTCTGAAAATTGTTCAGGTTGCGGAGTTGCGGATAAGTCACCTGTCCCTCCAATCTGCTTCTATCTTCTTTAATATATTTATTAATTTAATCCTATTTACTATATCGAATTCATTCTTGAAATCTGCGAAAACAATTCATCGAGATTGTGTTTAATGTGTCTTTCTATCATTTCCCTCAGTACCTCTGTGGGATTATGCTAACCTCTCTCTTCTCTGATCGTTGCTCAACTGTTAGGTAATTTTGGCCTCCTTTACATCATACTTGTATGTATCGATTATCCTAAGTATCACATTTGCTACAATGTGAATTCAAACTTATTTTCCACCAATTTTAACAAACGTCAGCTTTTATTTTTTTGGATCAGAATTTATTGATCTGTAAAAATCTCGTAAGAAATTACTCCCGTATAAATGAATTTTGTCCCATTAATTAACCCATAAAAAGTCTTCCAACTAACTTTTATTATGTTCTTAAGAAATTCCTCGTCAGTATTGTCCACCAAGTTATTGTTTTTTTTATTCTTACATGATGTGTTTAACAAGTACCTTAACCTTTGAATAAGCAGGTAAATTTCACCTGAAGACTGGTAATCAGTACAACAGGGAACTTAATCTTACTATGGTAACCCTCTTTTTTCTAGACTATGGTCAAAAAGTTAATATGTATCACACGTAAAATAGTGGGATTATTTGGAGGAATCTATTGGTTTTCCACATTAGTTATCTAACTACATATATTAGTTTTCCAAGTATTTTGACACAATATAAGGAAAAATGCTTTGTCAGAAGTTAATGAAAATCTAAATCGCATCAATACTCGAGGTCTGTTATGAACAGTTTACTTCGTCATCATTCATCCAATAGGTGGAAGGGTGCACATTCCAGGTAGGAAAGTTTCCTTTTTCCAGGACTTAAACCACGGACCTTAGACTTGCCGGCTCGGTGCTTTGCCAATTAAGGTGCCGAGGAAACGTAATTACCACCGAAACACACCAGGGGATGTTTTTTTTAAATTACCAAGTGCTCCATTACTTCGGTTCGCTAGGGACCTGTTTCACCCACCAGCAGAGAAAAATTTCGGAACGAATTTATTCGCTCCGTATTCTTGTGCTTTAAACTTTCTACCATAACCTAGTCTATTGCAAGATATTCTCTCATTTTTTGGTTTCCATTACTTTTCAGCGTCTATTTTTTACATTTCAACATTTCCGTATTTAAAATTCTTGCGTTTCTATTTGAAAGTCCAGCTGAATCATGTGGCTACTATATGTTGATGAGAGTGTATACTAATACTTTTATTGTATGATTTTTAATGTAGTCCGTACAGTCCTGCATGTTTGATTCAAATATTTACTTTTGACGGCTCCGCTCTTTCTTTCGATTGGCCTCTTGTATTCTGTGCCCATTTTGGTTATATTGGGTATCCGAGTTCTTCATCTGTAAAATGTGTCGAATTTTAATTGCATACCTACAGTTTTCATGGAAATTTGCATTAATTATTTTTAAATGTTTCAAAATTTGAAAGATCTTGCGCTGGATCAGTATTTAGCTCTAATAAGATACATTTTACTTCAATCTAGACTTCAGTCAATTACATTCCATTTCTCAGTCCACTCCATTCCTTTTTGCACGCAACTATCGGCATCAAATCTAATCAAACACCGTCGATATCGAGTCACTTAAGTTCGCTCATGTAACTCAGCGTCGAAACTTATTCTTCATCCGTCAACTATTCTAGTTGATCATTATGCTTTTGAATGACATTTTTTGTCCCCTCTATTTAGGGAAATAACTTCATCAGCTTGTATTGATAGCATTCTCCAAATCGAAAATAACATATTTTGATTAAATTTCAAAATCTTATTTGCTTTATTTTTTATATTATATATGCCTTCCCAAAAATCAAAGAGAGATGGAAGGAATATATAGAAACACTGTATGATAAAGAACTTAGGCCGACAAGGTTAGACATAGAAAAGGAACATGATGAAGAAGAAGATAGCTTATGTCCAGTCATACTCGACGATGAAATAGAAAGGGCATTAAAGGAGATCAAAGCAGATAAGGCTGTGGGGGTGGACAACATACCTGTAGAACTGTTGAAATAGTTAGGAAAATGCGGGAAGAAGGCCCTATATGGACTGATTCGTAGTATCTATGAAGAAGGAATCTAGCCGGAAGATTTTGTGAGATCGGTGTTAGTTCCTATTCCAAAAAAAGGCAAAGGCTATGTCATGTGAGGATTACAGAACAAAAAGTTTGATATCCCACGCAGCTAAAGTTATTCTCAGGATCATCAACAAAAGGATATAGAGTAAGGCAAATGATTACTTAGGGGATGATCAATCTGGGTTTAGGAAGGGAAGAGGTACGCGTGATGCCATTGCAGTAATGAGATAACTAATTGAGAGGAATATAGAATACAAACAGGACGTTTTTACCTGTTTTGTGGATTTCGAAAAAGCGTTTGATAGAGTGAATTGGGAAAAATTAATGCGTGTATTGCATAAAATAGAAATGGATTGGAGGGAGAGGAGACTGATCCGCAACCTGTACATGTCTCAGACTGCTCAGGTGCGATTGGGGAACGGAGAGTCCGGATGGGCAGTGTTAGGAAGAGGGGTAAGGCAGGGTTGCCCATAGTCACCAGTGCTGTTCAACGTGTATGTGGAGGAAATGATTTAAGAGGCATGGGAAGAACTGGAGGTAGGAATGAAAGTCGGAGGGGAATTCATAAAATCGGTTAGGTTTGCTGATGACCAAGCATTAGTAGCTCAGTCAGCCAATGGGTTGAAAGCATTGCTGAGTGAATTGGAGGTTCAGTGCGATAAATATGGGATGAGAATCAATATTAATGAAACAATGGTTATGCGAATTTCCTGAAAGAAAAAGGCTAAGCTAAATATTAAAATAGGCGGGGAAAGAATAGAGCAGGTAGAGCAGTTTACTTATCTCGGAAGTGTTTTGGACCAATACGGTCAAAGTGGTAGGGACGTAAGGAGAAGAATTGCGCTAGGCAAGGAGGCTTTCTCAAAGAGGAGGGAGTTGATGACGGGGACGTTGAGTAGGGATGTTAAGACAAGACTCGTAAAAACTCTGATATGGAGCGTAGCTATGTACGGCGCGGAACGTGGTCACTGAAGCAGGAGGGTAGACGTAGATTGGAGGCTTTTGAAATGTGGGTGTGGAGAAGAATGGAGAAGGTGAAATCGACCGAAAGGATAACAAATGAGGAAGTACTAGAGATGGTGGGTGAGGAGAGGGAAAAGGTTTGTTGAGAGAAATCCTATGGAGGCAGGAAAAATGGATGAAAGGCGTATTGAGCGGTAGTGGAATGTTGAAGAAGGTAATAGAGGGGAGAATGTTGGGCAAGCGAGGTAAGGGCAGGAACAGGATAGGGATGTTGGACGGGATGAAGGGAGGAAAGAAGTACACCGAGATGAAGAGGGACCTGATATAGATTAGTTTGCTAGGTGGGGAGCCACAAAATGTTTATTTGATAGTTGTGTCCATCCAAAAACCTACCTTAAACGGTAGATTACCTAATAAAAATATGCCTGCCCGTCTCCACCTCTCTTACCATACCGACACTGAGTTTCAAAAGTCATCTTACCAGTTCTCGTAACTGTGGTACCTTTTGCGGTTATGAGTCCACAATTGTCCAATTATATCATTTTACTTGTGTCGGAAAACGGTTTGAAAAACCCAAGAAAGTCTTCCGTTTAAATCCCATTCCACATAATTGCTGATACTTAGTGCAAGATCTTTTTCCTTCCCCTCTTCTTAATTTCTTTTAGCAGCGATTTTCTTCGCCTTTATTTCCCCTAGTGAATATTTTGTTTCAGTAAGCGTTCTCGTATATTAGTTAGGCCCACGATGTTCTTATGCCGCTTATATTATCTCCAGTATTATTATTTCTTTAATATTTTTATATAAAATTAATAAATTCCTTAGCTCTTTCTCCCAAATTTTATCGTTTTTCTTCTTTATTAACCAATAAAAATTCTTTAATTTTCTTTTACATGGTGGGCGCTTTTTCCCTATAAATGGAATTTCGCTATATTTCACATTCCTTTTACCACTCCTTATTATCTGCTCTGTTGGTTTTTCACCTTAGCTTATTATGAAATTCTCCGTGCATTCTTTTGTCCCATCACGTGTGTGCGGTAAACGAACCACCATTTTCTCTGTGAGCAGTCAAATCTGAAAGCTACATTAGCGTAAAAAAATAGAACATTTAATTCTTTAGTGATTCCATGTGTTATTTACATAATACTGTCACACATAACATGTAAAGTGGATATTATGTAGTAATTAAATGACATATTTATACTAAAGTTAAAAGAAATTCGCCTGGTATTGGGGATCGTTTTCACGATACCAAAGTGTTGAATTTTTATTTGCTTAATCATAAAATAGTCACCTTCTTTAGTTGGTAGAATAGTTAGTGATAGAGTATTTGTTTTACAGAAAACCAAGTGTTTTGTCTCGTGTGCGCATAACCAAAAGACTATCTAAAGTGCAGAATTAGGGTTTTGCCACGTTTAATTGAAATCTTAGTAGGGAGGCCAACACTTCATAATAATATGCGTTATTTTGACTAATTATGATGTAAGAAAACTATTTCGTTAAGCAAATAGATTGTTGCTGTGGATGTTGTATACCATTTCGATTAAATTAAATGTCAATGGTAAGCGTTTTCAATGCTACGAATTATCAATGCCATTGTTAAAATTATCTGAGATTTCTTATTTAGTATTTAATGAAATTTTCATCGGTGGATAATCCCGAAGTAGTTCAATTGAGTAAGCTATGATAACGTGTTACCATGTTACGAGGCGGGTGGTTAGAGCATATGAAATGAAATGCAGCGGCGAAATGAAAATAGAATTTATATGCATAAAGGATAAAAATATTTTAGAAAATATGATCTTAGAACTTCTCAGTTGCGTGTCTATTAGAAGATTGAAAATTTTCAAAAACAATTACATTTCTTTGTTTAACCGTTCTTTATTCCTGGCTACTCGCTTTTAATGGCAGGTTCAATAATTTTGGTTTTAGTAGCTCATGTCAACATAGGGCGCAGCGTTGCCGTGTCTCCGATCCGTCCATATGTTACCATTGTATTTCAAATTACCTACCAGCTTAATACAGTATTTGTACGTAACACTCACGTTTGAAAGTTGAGTGGAAAAAGACAGCAAAATGACTGCCAGGGAAGTACCAAATGGCCATCGATTTTAATCTGGCGAGAGAGCTAGAGCGAGTAAAGAAAACGCTTCGGCAAAAATGTTTACTTATCCTTCTAGTGTATCGGTCGTACATGTGAAACTTTATATGCTTTTATTTCGCTCTTTGAAAGGATCTGTGGGAATTTTTATCTATATCTATTAAAATATTTAAATAAAGCGCAAAAATTCAAATTTAACATTGGTGCACCAAACTTCCTTGGGCATTAACAATAAGACCCATGAAAATAAGTCTTATATTTGGCATATGCACTCTGTTCAATTTAATCCGTCGTATTCTTTTACCTTAAAAATAGTAGAATGTTTAAGTAATATATTTTTGTTAATTTAAGATAACCAAAAGTAATTATGATTCATTCATGATTAAGTGCTTAAAAATTGACAATTTATGTATTATTATATCGAGGCTAATATTATAAACATTAGGTTAAAAATAAAATTTGTCCGATTAATAAACTATTCCAACAGATGCGAAGTGGTTATTGGAATTTCATAGTTCGATAAATTAATGTCACATTTAGTTTTGAATTCCTAGAGCCGAAAATTTATCTTTGATTCAATGACCTTCCAAAGTTTTTTCATTTATGGAATTGGCAATTTAATACAAATAAATAATAATAGGTGTTGAAAAGATTAGAATACGGTCACAAAATATGTGCCAAGTAAAAATATAAAATACCTAAACCTTTCACAACCTTTCAGATCCTTTTAATGATTGAGTTCACAATATTAAACTATTAGTACAAATTGTTTTTGGTATTTTTATTAATTTACCACAATGAAAAATGGTGTAGGAAAAGTAAATGCTCAAACAAATATCGTCTTATTCAGTAAATGTAGTGTAGTTAGTCATAGTCATAGTTACTTGCTGATCAAATCCTAATTTTCTTTGTTTTGTTTTTCAGGTGAGTTTCAAACCCACTGGGATTATTTTCTTCTTTCGAAAGTGGACCTGCAGTCATGAAGTTTTTACAAGGTAGGCACTTCTAGAAATCTGGATATATATATGACCACAAGTATACTTTACCTAAAATTTTCATTTGCCAGGTAAAAGTTGAGGGTAATTAATAAATAATTTTTTTATAATGGTTTCTTAGCAGGTCCATTACGTTTCGTATTATTGGAAGTAATTTAAATAAATTGACCATATATAAAGTGTTAGTTTACGAAAACAAAATATTTTTAAATAATTTTTACCCATGTTATGAAGAACAGTATTGTTTTTAAATTAAATTTTTTTTGGAAAAATGTGCATCAGAAAAATCGTATAACCACTAACAATAAAACAAATATTTAACATGACGTAGTTATAATTTCATAATCGGAAAAAATAAAATAATCAGCATCATTTTAGTTTCGTTAAATATTTTTGTGCGTAATGTATGTAATATGTATTAGTCGGAATTTCTTTAACTGATGTAATTTTAGGTAATAATCCTAAGGGAAAAATTTCTGGTCACCGTATATGCTTCGAGTTTTCGCTTCAATAATTCCAATCGTATTTTCACGAAATTAAAAGACGTACCTACGGGTAACTAAGAGTAATCAACCCAGAAAGTTTGTCTACCGGTTAATGTAATATGTATCTTACTAATAGCTAGATATGGAACTGTATACCGTGCATTGGTTATATCTGAGTAAACCAATGTTGCGGTTTATGAAATTGTTTTAACCAGGCTCAATTTTCCTAACGATTATTACACAGCCTCTATATACTGGGTGCTATTTTAGGTATGTGTGTATGATCAGTGTTTGTAGTATCTTTGTGAGATCAGTGTTAGTCCCTTAGTCCTTTTAAAAACGTTAAAGGCTACATCATGTGAGGACTTCAGAACAATAAGTCTGATATCCCACGCAGCTAGAGTTGTTCTCGGAATTATCAATAAAAAGATGGAGAGCAGGGCGATTACTTAGGGGATGATCAGTCTGGGTTGGGGAAGGGGAGAGGCACGCGCGATGCCATTGCAGTAAAGTGATAACTAATTGAGAGGAATATAGAATACAATAATATTTGGGAACAATTAATGAGTATATTGCCGAACATAGGATAAGATTGGAGGGACAGGAGGCTAATCCGCAACCTGCACATGTCTTAGACTGCCCAGGTGCAAGTGGAGGAGTCCGGAGTCCAAGCAGTGACAGGAAGAGGTGTAAGACGGGGTACCCATTATCACTGATGCTGTTCAACGTGCATGTGAAGGAAACGATTAAAGAGGCAAGGGAAGAATTGGAGGTAGGAATGAAATTTGGCGGGGAATTCGTAAAAACAGTTAAGTTTGCTGATGAGCAGACTTTAGTTCAGTTTCAGTCAGTCAGCCAAAGGGTTTCAAGCATTGCTGATTGAGTTGGTAATTCAATTCAATAGATATGGGATGAGAATCGATATAAATAAAACAAAGATTATACGATTTTCCAGAAAGAGAAAGCTAAATATTAACATCGGAGGGCAAAAACTGAGGAACAGAGAAGGTGAAATGGACCGAAAGAAAACAAATGAGGAAGGACAACATGTATACTGTATGATGAACGAGGAGAGGGGATAGTTGGTACGTATCATAAGGAGGTAGAAAAAATGGCCAAAAGGCGTATTGATCGGCAGTGGGATGTTGAAGACTGCGATACAAGGGAGAATGATAGACAAACGAGGAAAGGGAATGAATAGGATAAGGAAGTTGGACGGGATGAATGGAGGAAGGAAGTACACAGAGTCGAAGAGGGACTTCTACAGGAAAGGTTGTAGAGTAGGATGTGGGGTTGGTTTTTTTTAGGAGAAATAAAATATTTATTTGGCAGTTGCGTCCATCTAAAACCTACTTTAACCCACTAACTTAACGGAAAGATTACCTAATAATAAAAATAATATATACATAAGTATTTGTTTGTCAAATGCAGAGAGTAAAACATCTTTTATTGATACCGATACCCGTTCAAAACATTTTCCGAGATGATCTCTAAAATCAATTTTATATATTGCTAATCATAGCATAGTCGTACGTCACTTAAGTAATGAATACTTCAATATCTAATTTGCAGGTAACTCGGGGAAAATCTCATCTCTTGTCTTTATTTTTTCTTTATATGAATAAGGAACTTGATTTCTTCGTGATTTTACTCTTTTAACTTCGTGGATTTCATATCGTATTGTCCTACTTCTCTTTTCTATTAATGATATTTCATTACAATTTTCAAGCTTTTCTTCTGTGGCTTTACTTCCTTTTTTAGTTCTATCGAGAAACCAGCTCCTTGACGGGAGCATAGTTTCCGCCAACCTGTTCATGTAATTGCATCAAACGTCTAGAATCGTGTTTACGAATTTTCCTTCTCGCTCTTCGTCTCCTACTTCCTTCGTCCCCGACTTTATCTTGTTTCCGAATGTTTAGCTATTGACTCGGTTCTGTTTTTCCTCGATTCTACCCCTCTCTCATTCCCCCTCAGATACGTTGGGTCCATTTATTTCTCCTATTGTTTTCGCGCCGAGTTCTCGCTGAGGAAGTATTTGCACTTTTCCCTCTACAATGCCGACTCTTCTTATTTTATCATTACGTTTTCGAGGAGCACATGTTAGTGTGAATTTACTTTTACTTTCTATACTGAATACTTAAATTTTAGCGAAAAAATAATAATTTAAATGTTTGCTTTTTATGGTTCTGGCTTTTAAATGCGTTTTGAAGACAGAATTTAAGTTGTTTTTAGTATTTAATTCCATGCAATTATTTTTCTTACCTTCAGACTTAGGTCCCTTCCCAAATATACCACGAAGGTACGTACGTTTACGATATAATGGATTCTTATATTCTATAAATTACGGGATGGCATGCATACTTTTTTGCATACTTGTGCATCTGGGGATTATTTTTGACTTGTCATTTTCTTTTAGCATGCCGGTAATAACCAGTCCAATTCCATTTTAATGGTTCAACTCTTTCAAATTGGTTGCTGTCACCTTCATTTCAAAATTTCTTGCCTTCAATACCATCTGATAACTTTTTGGAAATACCGGATATAACAGAAATTGTTACGCTTTGCGTGGAAGATGATTGCAGCCGTTTTGCCGGGAGGATATTAGCCCGTTCTATTTATTAAAAAAGGTTTATTTAGGGATGTTAGTGTACTATGTATTATACTAGCTTTCAATTTTCCTTTTAATGCGTAAGTTTGTATCATCTTTGGCTTTAATAATCGAAAGCAAACTACGATTTAATATTTATGAAATTAAAAATCAAATCAGATGGCATGCTGTCTAAAAGTTATCTTCCTTTAATTTAACTTACATATTAATGAATTAATCATGTATTTTGGAATGAATCTTTTCTAAAAATTTTAATTAAGAATATTTAATACTGGCCTATCGTTTATTCGAGTGATCTGAAATATTGAATTTCAAATATTGTGTGAAGGGAAGTTTTTAAAAGATTTTAGATACGTTTGTCTTAGTTTTGTGGAAATGTCATAATGTCTCATACTTTAATATGTAACTGGTATCATAATGAGATATAGTTTATTAATTCTTCTGCACAGTTGAAAAAATGTGCATGTATCGTTGAAAATCGAATAAATCATACACTGGAAGAAATGGACTTTTAAATATTGATGTATCCCTTTTAAGATGCCATTTCGTTGAAGTGACTTTCTTTAGAATGCATATAAAGTGAATATTTTCTTTTGAAATAGCTTGATAAATTCAATTTGAAAGATCAAGAAACTTATCAACCAACAATTTTTCAGCAGTCTCCAGAATGCATGTATTTACGCTAGATTTTATCAGGGTAGCTCAATAATTAATTGTCCATTATAAATGGCTGTTTTATGTCTTATTCGTAATAAAATAGAAGGTCTTCGTTCTAACAGTTACTCAGATTTTATGCCTAAACCGTTGAAAAGTTATATCTTTTTCAATAAAACGGGAAGTTATGTGCATATAACTTACATTATTATGATTCAATATTTATATCCTATTTTAAACCTCATTTGAAACATCTTAAAGGTCCTAATTTAATGTTATATGGCCAATTTGTTTCTATTGAGATATTAAGATAATCTGCCTTCATAATAATATCATTAAATACAATATTATAAATCCGATAAAAGCTTTCTCACACAAAAGCCTTCGTTGAGAATCGTTGCCCCATTCATAGAATTTCGGCTCCTTCGTGCTGGGAAAAATAATTTGTTTCTTCCGCCTGAAAATTAGCCCCATTTGTTCCCAAAAAGAATAGAGTTATAAAAAGGAATTAGTAACGAAATAAACACAAAGGGAAGCAGTCGTAGTGGTTTTCGGAGCGTGAGGAGAGAAATGAAGTCGGAGACGGAGGATAATTAGGGAAAAGCAAAAGACGAAGGTGGAGTGAGTGACTGTGTAATGAGCGGGAAACGGCGCGTCGTGGAAATGTGTTCCCTTAGCTGCGCTCGCCCTTTTAGCTCGGTGGTTGGCGAGTATAATACGGGGGGGGGGGGTGGGAAGGCGGCAAGGGGGATAGGGGAGGTAGGGAGTCGAGGGATGTGCCACGGAATTTTCGTTTTGAAGCGAAGGCTCTGTTTAGTGAATGGAATTACAGGATGTTTGATCGGAGAAATTTCTTTCCCTACTCTCGTATTCTTCTTTATGGGATCGTGTTGGAAGAGAGAGAAATGCGGTTTGAGTGGGAAAAGGAGAAAAGGGAAGAGAAATTGTAAATGTCCCTTTGGAGACATCTCGCGCCATGTCACGGAAGGCACGGGTCTAAGAGGGAAAATCCTTTGCTTTTCTCAGAAATGAAAATAAATGTTACCGAAGGTTTTAACTGTGGGAAACCTGTGAGATATCTCCGATCCGTTACTCACAGGGTTGCGAGTAAAATGGGGAATACATGAGTAAAACTACGAAGGGTGGGAGGAAAGATGTGGAAGTAATAGTGGAAATGGGAAACCTTGGAATCTATCTGGGATCTCTTGGCAGAATATAAATGAACAATGAGGAATGATATTGTTTTATCCACAATGCACAAGTATTTGCCTACTGCCATTTGACATTTTGTCGATTTCGTGTGATGGATGGTCTGCTCGAATTCCGATGTAACTTGACATTAGCGAAGTTTAGTCTTTTTCTTCTAATAGATAGGTTTACTTCAAATTTAGACAAAGCAATTTTCTAATGAGTCACAGCGGATTCCGAGGACTTTCTCGATGAATAAATCATTATTTAGTTTCCACTCCATGGTAACCTCAATTTATTTTTTCTTTTGCTATTCTCTACAAGGATTAAAATTCGGGCGTCCGTTTATGTTTTTTTTTTCCTTTTTAACTTTCATATTACTGAGATCATATTTCCTACCATTATAAGTAAATATTGAAATAAGTCCTTATGGTATTTTGTGTGCCATTCAAAAGAACAATAATTAGCATACGCCCCGCAAAATATTTTTAGGCTTAAAAATTATGTTTGTAAGCAAAGGTAAAATGAGAATGTTTCATATGATAAAACATTTGTGTGAAATAATTGCACAAATATACAAGCATACGTATAATTCGATGTTCTTAAATCAATACTAGTATGTTCTGTACTTTAAAACAAAAATTCTTACGCGGTTCGACTGAAAATGTGTACATTGCTACAAATGATGAGTTTGTGGTGTTCAAAAATCCATGGCGGGATAAAATTCGTAGAATTAAAGAATTAGGAAATCAGGAATAAAAAAAATCAGCAATTTGTAATTCAGAAATTAGGAATCCAGAAATGAGGAATTGAGCAATTAGGCATTAGGAATTCAGCAATTATGTTTACAGGAATCAGGATATCCTCGTGCTCGTGAGGTTACAGTTCCAGTTAATATTTCTCAATCTATCTTGCATGAGAGTGCGTACAAGATATGAAAACAGCCAAAAGCCATGTCAACCTTATTGTGAGCCCAGATGCTTCCTTTATTGGTGCCCTTCATTATGTGTTCGCTCTCAGCTCGAGCTGAAATGAGGCGCAGTCTCTTTTCTCCGGCGAATATGAGGGTGCTGGTGGCGATCTCGGCATTCGTTACGCGATTTGCACGAGCAAAACCTTTTCCTACACCATTTCCTTTGAGACTCATACACTTACCTGAAACGTTGTATTTTTGACGTCGAATCTAAACTGCCACATTGGCTGCTACTTGCATACAATGCCTTACGTCACAGGGTGTAATATTAGAAATCCGGTGTATGCTGGATAAGGATATGGTGAGAAGAAAATGGTAGAGGAGGGGGATGGAGGAGGGTTTCCCAGAAAAAGCGGTACAAGGTTTCCTGTTACGACCCTTACGGGAACCAATTCCAAGGGCATGCAGGGCGACCGGTGTAATATAAGGGAATGGAGAGAGTGGAGGACGGGCGAAGATAGGGTGTGGCGGGGTTGAGAGGAGCGGATATGCGTTGAGGGGGAGGACTTTTGGGAGTTTCCTTCGACGCCCTTTTCCTCATTCGTCTCCGTCTTCATTTCATTCTCCCTCACACCCACTCCTTCACCTGCTTCTATGCGTGGGAGCACTCTGGGGGATGTATCTCTAGTGAAATGAAAAAAATCTTGGGGGCGGGAGGGAGGGGAGTGGAGGGGGTTGTGGGGCTAGTGGTTGGGTGGGAGGTGGTGGAGGGCCCTCGGCAAAGGGAGAGGGAGGAAATAGATCGAGAGGGTGCGTTTGGAGATGAAAGGGGGGAAGGCAGGGGGAGAGAGATATTGTGGAGGGGGGAGGCGTAATGATGAGGGGACGAAGGGGACAGAAGGGGGAGGGGCGCCGAAAAAGAACCCAACGAGTTACGATCAAAGCGGCGTAGGAAGGCATTCGTTCCACTCTGTTTCGGAGAGGAGGACTTTTTTTAGCGAGGATTCTGGAAAACAAAAAAACAAATGGGAGAGGAGCGTGGATGAGGAGAGGGATTGTGGAATAGGAGGGGAGCAAGGTGTGTATGGTGCACAAAGGAGCGAACGAGTGGGGTGCGGTGAAAGAAGTGAAAGAGGGGAAATTGAGAGGAAGAGTGCGATGGGGAGATAATTCGGGGACCAGCCCGGGTGTTGGTAGCACTTGGTTTTATCAGTGGCAGCTTTTAAAGTGGAGTTAGTGAAGTGCCACTCCACCTGTAATTTTATGAGCGTTTTTCATTTTCTCTGTGTATTTGGTTTCCTTGGCTAAATTTTTTTTGATCAAAGTATATGAATTTTCCCTTGGCTTTTGTCAAAAAAAAGGTTTTTTTTTGCTCTTCATTTCCACGACATTTCATAAAATCCGCCTTAGATCCGAGTGGCCCCTTATCAAGGTGATTGCCTCACTCTGAAAAGGGTGCTCATCAGACCCCATGTGACTTATGACTCGCATTATTATTCAAACGTATTATACCCATTCCTCTAAAGAGACTATGCCTGATGTTACAATACGTTTTCAGTTAAAAAAGTGGACTAAATCAATAATTTGAGCACAGCCACATAATTTGAAGAAGGCATCAATTGTTTGATTATCCGCTCTAAATTATTATCCCATATGTATGCTTTACTATTCAAAGTAAAAGTATTCTGGCATCACAGTTATCACCAAAATTACATCGTATTTTCCTTCTTTGTGAATGTTTCGTTGGTATGGTATGAGAAAATGCTCGTACTTGCGAAAATGCTTACCAAATATTACTGCACATAGGTTTGACCATTTAAGGTATAAATTCCCCGGCGTTGGTCAGCATTGTCAGGTTATAGATAAACTTCAATTCAGTTTAAAGACTGTTGTCTTCGAACTTTGTTATGATAATTATGTCTTTGGTTATAGTGGCATTCTTGCAGAGTATAATTAATGAAATTTTACTGTGCTAATTTTGAGTTTAATACGTTTGTCCAAACCTCTTTTGAAACTCTATTATGCATCAGATCATTTAAGACCTTGCAGATGCCCTACAAATGGAAATGTGTTTTCATGATTCACAAGATGAAATGAACATACATTTCTGGGAACTAGTAGAAGAAAGGCTGAACTGATGTTTATTTGGTTTTGTGTATGCGTCCTTATGGGAAGGTATTACTAGAAATTGTATTTCCATTTTAATTCACACTCAAATGATTTCCCAAATTATTCACCTGTACCATTTTACGTATTTGTCTTCAACTCTTTGACTTTATGTTTTAATCCAGTCGCCTCATGTGCCTTTCTTACAGCACCTGGAAAGTAAAGTAATCCATGAAATCGTATGTATCTACATCAAGGTATGAAATTAAAGATATCTAGGTTCAATTGGTGGAACACCATTGAAATAAGAATTTATTAGTTTTTGCATATATTTTCCTTTATCACATCTACGGATAATATTAGGCTGATGACTTGTTCATAATCAGTTTTTATCCCGCTCGAAGAGAGCTCAAACGTGATAACAATTGAGAAAACTCTCGAAAGAAGACGTGATTCAGGCAAGTTCTAATTGAATACAGAATTGAAAGGGAATACATTCTCTATATTCATTCAATAAAAATTCACAACATAGCATTGAGAAATAGGCAAAAATATCAAAACCAACGGTTACCGAATTTCTGATTGTGTTCAAAATTCCATTATTTGATCACGAAATTCCAATGATGCACTTTGAGCCAACACCACTCTACCACACAGTCCCCCGCCTGCTGGCACATTAAATTGTTGACGTAGAGAGGATGAGAAGGTAGTGAGAGAAGATTTTACCCCTATTGAGAGTTCCGAATTGAGAAATCCTTTTGTAAAATAATGCGGCGGTAGGGAACATTGTGTTGGCCATGGAAAAAAGGGATCAAAATAAGGAAGGGGAACACGAGGCTATGGGGTTTGGGATTGTTTGTGTGTAGCTGGGTGATGTATGGTTGTTTGAGTTTACTGAAGGTCTAAGTGAGCCGGAAAGCTTTGTGACAAAGGGAAGAAAGCTGGCCGACAATGGCGGTGTTTTCGTGCGTGTGGCTGTTGGGAAACTTGTAGGATGATAATTTGGGGCCGATACGGGGAAGTCATTAAAGACGAAGGGGGAGGGGATGTATTCACCTTGGAGGGGAATTTGCGAGGTTTTCGGATGGGAGGTCGGAAATAGATTTCGAGTGAAAAGGAACAAGTAGGAAAGAAAATACGGAGAAGAGTCGGAGGCGGAAGAAGCGCGCGAGGGACGAGATTGAAATGAAATGGAAATAAACTGCGTAGAACGAGGTTTATGGGGCACAAAATGAGAATCGTTCGGTACAGAAAGGGTGCTGCTACCAGAAACACCAGTATGTAGCCGCAGAGAGATGCTTTAAAATTATCATGAAAAACCTGAGAGGGAAATGCAGTTATCGGAATTGATATATATATCATATATGCATGTATATTGTATATGTATTTATTTTCAGCCTTACGTTTTCCGGAATAGAGGAACGAGCGATTTCTCTAAGTAAAAATACCAAAGTTTTTCCTCTAATGCCAAGATATTGATTTGGTTCCAAGTAGGAATTAATAATCCCTTAAGCACTTACGAAAACATAAACGACTTTTACCGAATTCTCAAAATTGATACTTCTCTGCACATTAACTAAAGCTTCAATTTCTTATTTACATCGAAAATTTATTGAAACCGGATCAATATAGTTGTTATCCAAAATAAAGGTACTGCAATTTTGGTGAACGATTATAGGTAGTGCAGAAGTAGCTACATACAAATTCGTTTGGATGGTTCCGTGAACGCATTGAGTTTAATACCTAGATGCTAATACTATATTCCACTCATAAGACAGCATGCTTCAAGTAATTATGGTGCTATAGCCGGTCATTAATTAAAATGAAAAGAACTTTTTGCCTCGTGCAAAAACGATTTGCATGTGCTCATTTACATTTGTTAATTACCTGTCAGAAGTAGTGATTTCACCCTTGTGACCTTCATCAAACAATTGACTAATCAATTATTGCGATACAAATCGTTAGCCACAAAAAGACCAATCGGATCTTTGGCAAGTCCGATTACCGATTTATTTTCTCTTTAATGTTTGCATCTAGATAAAATCAGTGATTTCTTACCTTTGGTAGATTTCAATATTTTTTCAGCCTACGGTTTTGAATCTGGTTGAAATTCTGTCACTGTTACATCGGCAGAAGTACAATAAATCCACCTTCAAACAGGCGATAAGTTGTAATCGGCCTCTGGTCTCGTCCATCCTTCGTTTTTAACCTCTTAAGATATTGCCTTTCACGGACCGTGCAAGAGGAAAACGAAATGACTTTACCGAGGTCCTAATAAGAGGAAGCCGGGAGAAAGAGAGAGGGGGAAAAGGTCCTCACTAGATAGGGACGTCGGACTAATCGAAGCGCAGAGGTGCGGAATGGCGGTTCGAGAAAGGGATTTGTGACCTTTGCGTCGCATTTAAATGAGCGACTTCGTCGAAGGGGGAGGGGGGAGCGAGAAAGGATAGTGCGGGAAAGAGGGAGGGTAGTGCGAGTGAAACGGGAGGCAGAAAACTCTGCCCGACGAGAGCGGGGAAAATATTTGCCGAACAAATAATACATAAAGCAATCGTGGGGAAGGAGGCACGAGAGAAAAAGGAGTTCCACTTCACGGACTGGTCGAGGTAGAGTTTTAAGAGATTCAGGAAAGGGGGGAGATGGAGGAGTCTTAAGGCGAGAGAGGAGGGGGGATGGGAATTGAAATGGAATCAGAGTCAACTGTGAAAGGGATTAAGGGGGCAAAAATATGTTTGTGGCTGTGGGAAGCGTTTGGGTTCCAGAGTGGAGAACTAGTGCGTCTCATCGGGTGTGCGTGCGGAAAGGAAAAAATATATGAAGGAAAAAGAAGTGTGCTAGGATGGTGGAGGATGGCGAGCGTTGTCGAGGAAGGACGTGAGAGTGAGAGATAGTACGGAAGAGGGCGAGGTAGAGAAAAATGAGTGGAAGGGAGCAGAGAAGGAAGATACTATATGGTGACGGGCGAGGGATAGAGAGTTTTGAGTGGGGTTGGCATTTGAGAGACACGATTTTTTTAGGAAGTTGAAAAGCAACGGCAATTAGAACGAACAGAAATAGGAAAGGCTATAATTCTTTTCTTACCTCCTTCTTGCGGCTCATTTCCTTCGCCAAAGAACCTGAAAACCGCCATAAAACTTTCAATTTATATCTTGCCCAACCGAGTCCCAAACCGTCCCATTTTTGTAACCGCATTACCTTTCTTCCTGTTCATGGTATTCTGACACTTTTCGGGAAGGACGGCCTGTGACCATATTGATGAATAAATAGAGAGGCAGTTATATATGCACGCGCATGTACAATTTTAAATGTGAAGTCTTGTAAATGCATAATGTTAAGGAGAGGAAATATGATGCCTCGATGTGAACTGAAACACCTATCTCGACAACTCTGGATATTGGGATGACGCGGTGGCTAACGTATAGGCTTCTCACCGGGAGGACATAGGTTCAAATCCTGGAGACAACACACACTTTTAAGTGGTACCCCGATCTCTATTTGAGATGCTTTGTGGAGAACACTTTGAGTGAGTACGCCGTCCGTCGGATGGGACGTTAAAAAGTGGACCCCTTGACCACTTTCGACAAGAGTAGGCTAATGCGGACGCCGGGTTTCCCTTCCTTTCCTATCCATCTATAATGGTGCAAATGACCACCAATAAAAACTGCCTCTGCTACTCGACGATTGACTTTGCGGTTGCTCAGCGACGTCTCTTGGGAACTCGAATCATCTTCGCTACAAACAATTCTGGATGCTCTTCTGGTACTATCTGATATTCCATCGCCATATCATTATTGTAATGAACTCTTATAAAGGTTCGACAAATGACATAATGTTTCTCACGACGGAGGTTGATATCTAGTTCCTGATGCTTAGATATTGGTGTCATGGTTGTGAGAAGGTCATCTTTACTGTGGCACCTTTGCCAATGTTTATTTCTTCTCTCTTTTGCAATATTTTCCTTAATTTACGCTCCGAAGTGCTTCTTCGGAAAAACCTAATTTACTCATAATATGTTAGCTTTGGCATCGGGAAAGGTTTTTCTATTCGATCCGGAAAAGATAAAAATATTATTTTTATCAACCAGTTTTGTTGTTTGCGTCTTGTTGCATCCCGAACAATAGTGACATCATACAATGTGACGAAAGTAATTTCGGTGGTTATATGTGTGTTTTTAGAGTGTAGTTAGGAGACTTTAATCCAGCCGGGACCTTTCTTTGAATGATTGTAATCAACGAACCACGGCTTGAAGCCCTTATCTCCCATCGAATCCTCCCCCCACTCGGCCCTATCCTTCAACCACTCTACCTGCAGCTCCCAACAGAGAGTCTTCCTTTCGTATTCTCGTTCGAGCGTGCTCCGCACTTCCATTCCCTTCATTTCCACGCCCCGATCACCCTTCTTTCTCAGCGCATTAAATTATTCTCCTCTCAATACTCCAACCTGCTATCCACCGCTCATTTCCTCCTTTATGCATTAAACCGCCAAGCTATACGGAAATTCGACTTAAAACAGATCTTTGCCGCCTTTTTTATGCATCTCTTCAAGAACAAGAAGAGAACATAACCACAATACAGTAAATCAAAGGAAAAATGGTGCACAATACCGTCTTTTTAAAACAGACCAATGTGAAGTAGATCTTTTTCGGAAGCATTATGTTGCTAAATAAAAAGGGGTCATGATTTTTCATCTGATTGTCATCTCTTAAAGATGATGTCTTTAGGCGGTAGTAGTCAGAACTCTTGAGGCTTGAGCTATTCCCTCTCTTTCGCTTCTTTTTATGCTCGCTTTGCATATTCCAATGTAAGGTACTATCTTGAAACGAGTAGAGGAATGCGGTGGTATATGTATAATTTAGCAATTTATTTTGCCAGGAAGCTTACTGTAGGTCCATCAGCGATTGCCTTCTATTTTTTTCCTTATTACTGCAATTATATTTAATCAAAACCTGTACTTAATATATTCTACCTGAATGTACAGATAGTAATTCAACAAAAACACGTTCAAACACTACATCAATTTTGACAGTACTAAACATGTCTATATATACCGTCCTTTGACCAAAGAATGACTATATGAAGTCTTAAAAGGTACTATTTCTCTATTATGTGAATGAGACAAATTCTTATGAGAAGTTTACCTCAAGTGTTGTTCATTAGATATATGTCTATTCTTTCTCATGTAAGGCGATAAAGAGAGATGGTTTTGAAGCAAAAATTATTTCTGATAAGATCCTCGTAGAGTTTTGTGTTAACTTTGGTTGGTTTTGATGTACATAAGTACTTTAATATTTTTGTGAATATTGTGAATAAAACAGAAGCATATTTCCCGAACATGAGCTTGTGAAAAAATTAATTTTCCCAGCTTTTCTAATCAGTTTCGTTAGTTGACAGTCGCAGTATTTATCCGTAATATTGCTTTGTTCTTACAAGAACATTTATTGGTTGGTTATTGTCGAAGGTTTGGACTCACTGTGTAATTAGATATCCCTAATGCTTCTTTGTTAACGCTCTGCATTTGCTAGCTTCACACTTTATGGGGACCCTATGCAGGTCGCTGGGACCGGATCCTTGTGGACACACGGTTCATGTTTTCTCTCGGTTCGTCTGAGCCTGAATGCTGCAAGAGATAGAATTTCGTGTGTACATCTTACATTTTATTCAACGTTGGGACTCCCTCTTTCCGTGCCACTCTCAAGGGTATTTCCCTTTTTTATGTCCTTCGACTCCTTAGGAAAAAGCAACCCAAAGATATGCAATGAACTCGTTTCGTTGAAATTTTCAATGAACATTAGAATCACACAGCATTAGAAAATGCATAGTCCTTAAGAAACCAGTTGATTAAAATGTCATAAATAGTCATTGTGTCTCAAATCTCGTATTAAGGGCGTTTAATAAAATTTATGCTCAAAATCTGCCTTTTTTACATTTCATCGGATTTAATCACTAATAAATGTTGCCAAACTTATTGCGGCTAAAAAAGCACTAAAGAGGTTTTCAGGAAAAATTATAGTGAATATCGACTACCTATTGTAGAGTGGGTGTGTACATGATCAATCATGATACATGATACTTCCTGTCAAATAATTAACGAGAAATTGTATTAATAGTACAATATAAAGACCTTCAATAGTCGTCATTGAATTGTCAAAAGAGAATTCATTGCAGAATTACATCCGTCCATTTAGTAAGCGTCAGAAGGAATATTGCTTGTAGGGATTATTGAGAAACGAAAAGAAGCCTTGGCAAAAACCATTTTATATACTTTGGGACTGAAAGTTTTCGTAAACATTATTGCTTGTTAATTTTTAACCTTGGCGTCATTAAATTATAACCAAGCTATAGTTAGTTTATTTGATTTAATCAAATAAACTTCGCCGATGTCTCGTAATTTTCTCTTTTAAAAGAACAGGCGTCAAAAAGGGATATCATTTAAAGAAAAAAATATTCCGAATTCGGAAGTTAAAATGACCCTTTCTGGTGCCAAAAGGAAGCTAAATAATTTCGTCCCCTAAAAATTATATATTACCCCTTCACCTTCAGAGCTTCAGATGATAAATTTCGCTCCCATGGCCTAACCTTCCCTCCGTCCCAATTCCGTTTTCTTGCCGGTTTCCGTTCACGAGTGCATCATCCTTCCTCGCCCCTCCCCCACTCACCCCCCCCCCTCCGTCGTTGGGTGATCTCCTCATTCCCGTCCCTCACCCCGCGGAAAGTCGCGTGAGAGCGGGAGGGCGGTCCGGGGGTGCCGATCGGGTGGGGACAGCGTGGGAGTGGAGCACGTGACAACGCCCCCCAGGAGAGCGACATTCCCACGTGCCGCGGGGAGGGGAAAAAATTGGAGCAGCTCACGAACTAGTGGGCTTTTCGTGGCGTAGCACTACACTTCAGCTTCCCTCTTGTGTTCTTGTGTCAATATTTTTAACCCCACCTATCTTGGAAACGTTTCGAAGATGCCCATTACGAATTACATATAAGGATAGCACTAGTGGGTGGACCCTTGATGTGTTTTTCATTTAGAATGTTTCACTTATAAGACCAAGGAAAAATTGAGAATTAGAATATTTTACTTAAAGACCAAGCGGAAGAAATGGTCTGCCGCCGATACGGGTACGCTTTGTGACTTAAGTATTCCCTGGAAAAAATTGCGTGCGCGAAATAATATTTTTTTTTCTGGAATCATATTACTTTTCAGTACCCAATGTGCAGCACGATTTCCTTTCTAGAAAGTGCCTCAAGGTCTACCGACGTTCGAACTCAATATCTCAACGTATATATTTACCATTAATAATATTGGCAGCGTAATAAACCGGAATATTTCATTTTCCGTAAATAATTACGTCTATAGATAAAATGCCTCCAGGAAATGCGAAATAGAGTGCATACTATACTATTATTATAAATATAGTATTATGTATTACTATTATTACTTATCACAACGCAATTTATTATAAAAAAGTTATAAGATAGTATTTTGTTCAAATTGTGTAATTTTTCAAGAAAGTACCTGTAGTGGAATATGATATAAATAATTGTCTAGAGCTGCAGTTCGATGAACTCTACCTTCGAGAAACATGTGTTAAATGACTATAAAAGTCATATACATTAAGTAATAATACATTCTGACAAATAAAAGCTATTTTTTTCTTTCAATTATTTGGCGAATAACATCAAAACTTCAGAAATAGGTTATTGAGTATCAAAAACGTCAATTTTTCCTCACGTAAGATATTGAAGAGATGATGAGTTGGCCTAGGAACGCATTATGGACGAAAGAACAGTGAGATGTATAATAAATTAACTCTTTGTTGAAGATCTACATTATGTACGTTATTATTGTCCATAGAGTTCAGTATAATTGACACTAAATAAATTTATACATCAAATTGGTCGGGGAAGATAACATTAAAAACTTAAAAGATAAAGTTAAACATTTTTATAAAATTCAATATCAATTTCAATACTTTCAGATTCTATCTTGGCAATCACCTCTAATTTGATTTCATTGACTAACTAAGAAATGATATACTTCGTTCAAAACTCTTCTCAGCGAGAAAAAATAAATATGAGAAAGAAAGAAAAGTCTTATCAGAAAAAAATGCTGGTTGCAGAAAAATTGCCAAAACGAGGAAAAATATATCAGTTTGATTCCTCGGAGGCAGGATGATGTGCCCGTAACTACGCCTGCAGAAACACCTGAAGCTTTCCCACACCTATCCAAGTTACAGTCCGCCACCTAGGAGACAGACACTGAGTTGACGTTTGGGAGTAATAGAAGACGTTCCACCATTAGTTAGAGGGGAAGATTTTATTCGTCAATAACTTACGTAACAAACCTTCCTTTATTTTACCGAAATCCTCTCCTGGTAATTGTTGTCTGGATTAACCTTATCTTGTTTGCTGTTCCCCCCTATGACCCCTTTCGTCCGCTTCTGCTTCAAATGCCAGACCCTCTTCACATCTACTTAGGGATTACATAACTCGTAATTCTTGCACATATCCGTCCAATTTCAATTTAAACCAATTTACCTTATAAATTTAACCATTTTAGAGTGTAAAAATCGTTTCTCTCAATCGGGATTCGAACCTGAGTTTCTCGATGTCTGGCCGAGTGCCTTAGACAGTTAAGCTATCGAGGCGTCCTGTTATACTCCGAGATTAAACTCTGTTTACATTTTACGGATGACTCCGATAAAAGTTACTGTCGCAACATCTCCCGCAGTTTCATGGAATTTTCAAACTTAAAACACCATATTTTTTTAAGTTGCCTTTAACCTCGTGGACTGTGGCGCATCGCGCACGACTGCCAATGCCTGTAACATTGTGAGATATTTATCGCAACACCTTTTTCCTTTAAAGCCCCAAAATTTCGTGGTGTAAAAGGACGCCTCAATAGCCTAACTGGCAAAAGCAGTCGGTCGGATATCGAGGGATCCGGGTTAATCCCGGTCAAAACGAATGATTTTTACACTCTAAAATTGTTGCAATGTAATACATATTTTGCGAATGACTCAATAAAAAGTTACTATGGGCGGCATACTCCGCAGTTTCTAGGAATATATCTCTCCATTTCCCAATTTTTGCATTAGTTTATGGGTGATAAATATTCCTTTCTACGTCAATTGAAGTGATTTGAATCGCGATAACGATTAATTTTCACGTGAACAGTCAAATCATTTGAATATTTTATTCATCATTTAATAAAACCGATCTATACCGATCTATCTTGACATCAAGGATATAATACGAACCCCAACGTATTACGGTCGAAGGGATCACGAATATAAGACTAGAGAAATAGACTGCAAGACTGACAGGTTTAAAATGTCATTTTTTCCAAGAACGATAAGGGAACAGAATGCTCGTAGTCGAAATTCCCCAGGACTTAGTTCATTACAATAAGTATTAACGTACAGGTTAGGGACTTCGCGAGGATGTGTATACATGTGTGTATGTATGTATGTATATGTATGTGTGTATATATACATATATATATGTATATATATATATTTTTTCCTACAGGTTCCCCCCACCTTTCCTCACCTAACTCCCAACCCCCTCAACCCTTACCCTTCCCTCATGGTGCTACACCCCCTGCCACACACCTTTTTGGTGGCTCGCAGGGTACTTATGTAGATGTAGATGTAGATGTAGATCTATAATATCTACTATGAAAAAATACATTACTTTGAAAGGAGTTACGCGAGTAGCTGCTTTTACGTTTCACATAACCTCCTTTACGGAAATATAGACCCGCGGGAATACTCGTTACTGGCTCGGATATGGCCCAATGCGTACGATTCCGCTCGCTGATGATCATAAGTTTCTTACCAGACAAAAATGATCTTATATACACGTGAGGAAAACTTAAGACGAATACGACGCAAGTGAGTTTAGGGAAAACACAGACAACATAAAATACATTTTAATTGGAAGGCCATAGGAGAGGATATAGAGATAAAATTTGGACCAATACGACCAATTAGGCAGAGGGAAACGCATGATTAGAGAATTAAATCCAGTCCCGTGGAATGAAAGTTTGAAAGTGAAAAACAATTGAAAATAAATAAGCATGGTATAAACCGCACTTTCGTGTGTCCTTAATTTGGATAATAAACACCTAATAATGAAATTAACATTATGATTATTAAAATAACAATATCCGGGAAATTTCTGTTATTTAACCTTATTATCTCATCTCGAAAACGTCTATGATGAAGAATCATGTAGCACAATGACAGTAGTAAATGCATTAAATGAAAAATAACGGAAGATGCCTGGCCATCTATGCCGAATAAATAAGGAAAAAATGCCACTTAAAGTTTGGAACTAGCAATCAACAGAAATGAAAACGTGAGGATAATGTTATGGAAGTTTATGGAAAGAAAGGCAGGAGAACACTAAAGGAAAATGGCTACAGGAGGATCGCATCCTGGAGAATTAATTGGGAAGTAAAAGTTGAACTTAGTCGAGAAGCGGGAAACTGAAAGCTGTAATTACTTGTTCATACATTAATAATTTAGGATGAAAAGGTTAATTGTGAGAAAAGCCACGCATATTGGATTTTAAAGGGAAAGGTTATTAGAGCAGTTACGTTTTGAAGTTGGTACTCGCATAACCAGTGCCTCCGTCGCCCTTCGACCCTGTACCACACGAGTAGGTTTAAGCATCGAATCCTCACGTGAATTTTACAGAAATTATTCAAATGTACGAAGTCAATGATAATGAATGATTTCTGTTGATAATGAGTGATGTGAGGTAGTGAAAAATGAGAAAGTTACCTGCCAATATTTGTCTTTGTCATCGTTTTTGTTGTTTTAAAAACATCGGTTTTATTGCTGCAAAAGCCATATAGCATTTGGGGAATTTCCACTTCACGAGGCAAAGCGATGTGAGGAAAGATTCATAATTTTCATGTGTGTCATAATTTTTTAGGAAATGATATGATATTGGAAATAGATAAATTGGAACTTTGGCAAAGTACTTGAGAGGAAATAAATCTTTTTAGGGCCCTTCTTCACTCCCTCTCTATCGGTGGTTGCCAAATAGGAATTTTTCCAGAGTTTAAAAGACACAGTACTGCAGATTACTGTAAGCAGTAAGTACTGTAAGTTAGTAAGCAGAGTACTGTTGTCAGATGTTAAAGGTGATGCAAAAGAAGAAATCCATTGTTATATGCTACTGAACTCGGCGAATAAGAATTGAAGTCTCGGACTCGATCTCTTTCTCTCAGTGCTCATCATTTCACGTTCCAATCAATCATGTTACAATTTAATAGAAAAAGATATACCCTTAAAATTCCACTTTAAAGAAATATAAAGCAGGATCTTTAGTGTCCTTGAAATTATTGTAAGAATAGTATTTTCGTTAAATATAAACTAAATTTTACAAACAGGATTATTATCAAAAGAGAGTACTTGAATTTGGTTTTCTGTGAAATGTTCATTTTTGTGGAAAATATATTCAAATGTACCTGCATGTCATTGTGCTTTTCGTGGCCGTTTTTTAAAGATGATGTTTGAATAATTCAAGATATAAGGCATTTAATTTGAAGAAACGAACAATTTTTTTTACTGGAAATTCTATAGGAGTGTTTTAATATAAAAGGTAATGCAAAAATTGATGTCAAAATGCGTCGATGAAATTAAAAAAAGGTTACTTTAAAAGACTGAAAATATACATGAAAATACAGCGATTGTTATTAGTGTAACAATCAATAGAGTGTAACCAAATTTTCTGATTTTTGATCCACTATTCATCCTTGTAGTGTCAATTATTTATAGTTTGAAATAATAAGGGCCTAGTTATTATTTATCTTTACCCAGTCTTGGTTTATGGAGCAACCTCGATAGAAAATCATTATTTGGTATAAATAGAACAAGAATACTCAAACTTGACTTTGAGGATAGATATTAATTTAGTTACAAAAAGTGCGGCACGATGTTATGTCTTTCATCTTTTGCTCAATAGCCTAAAATTAAGGAATATTTATGCCAAGGCTCTTGGACGTGATGTGAAGATACACAGCTATATTAATAAGTTTATTCATCAGAAGTTCCCAACTCTCAGACTCCTCATTTAGGCAGTCTATGCATTCTAGAAAAGCTTAGGACCCTTACTGGCTATGTGCGGAGAAACTTCCAACTTTAAAGGAGTATGTCTTCCTTTCAAGTGCCGTGAAATCAAAAGTCGGGAATTTCAATTAATTTTCAATTAAACGAGTTCGTTATGAGACTGGTGAATGAAGCAAGTCTTTGCAGTGAATACCTTAATTTGGATATTCTTTCATATTCTCTTCGTGATATTGTGGGCGCAGAGATATTTCAAATTTCCTTGGATTAGAAGTGGAATATAGGGAGAAACAGTTTGTGAAATTGTTATTATTTTCAATCGTCAATTCGTGTTTGACATCGGTCAGTTTGACTTTACGATCTAATGGACCAGATTTGAATCGACTACCCAAATATGAAAGAATTTATACCGTGAATAAAAATTAAAATTTCCGGCTTTATGCAATTAATTTGATTGTTTAGGAATCATTTATTTATGATTTTATGTCGATACAATAATTTCGCAAAAGCATTCATACCATAATGTAATGCGTAAAATTTTTGATTGAATTCTGACAATCCGAATATATTACCTGTTTGTTATTACCAGCTTTACTTCTTATACGTAGTTTTCTAAACTACTACTGTTTAGGGTTTACATTAAAACATTTACATAGGTTTACATATAAATAGGTTTACCTTAGAATAAAAAAATAAAATAAAACATAGGTTTACATTAAACTTTTTACATTAAAAATGATAATTTTGGTTGTTTTTCAATCGTAAATATGCGATTCATTATCTCGAAACTTATATCGAATTCCTTCTACACAGATATTAGCAATTAATACTGATCCACCCTCCATAAGCACAGTTGCTCTTTTGAAGATCAGTGAGTCTAAAATTCTTCTTAAGCACGGTACCTTTAACTGCCTCTTGGATGCATCGGCCAATTCTCAACAGAAAGCAAAAAAGGGATATTGGCACTGAAAACCAAACGGATGACGTTCCTTTTGAAGTGCATCATAGGCGCCTTTATTCCTTCCTTTTAGCACCCACCCTTTAACGCTGGTACCTGTACTGTTGTTGATGCTGAGCATCGGTAAAAGCACTGGCTTTTGCTTCCTCCAACCTATTCCACGAATCGATCTACTCTCGACGAGCTAAGGAGGGGCCCGGATTCTATGGTTATAGGAAAGGGGAAGGAGGACGTTTTGGGAAGGAGGCGTTGCCGAAAGACGACCTCTCCCCGAAAGGAGGCTGTGTTGGGAGGCGTAGGGGTTCTGAGGGTGCGATCCCTACTGGTTTCACGGGGGTCTGGGAAAGCCATGGGATGGGAGGTGTGGGAAAACAATAAGGGGATTCGCCTACAAAAGGCAGAAAGGGAATCCTGGCCGAAGGCCATCGGACAAAAGAGAGAGAAAAGGGAGATGGATGGGTGGAGTTTGTGGGAGGTGATGGAGGGTAGAGCCATAGCGGCGATGGCGCCTACAGTCGAGCCGGACAATTGTAACGAGAGACATGTGCGGGTATGGGGATGGGGTGAGGGGTGATGTGGCGTCCGCGACCATCATCATTTACGCCCCTTGGCGCGGTGTAAACACGTTCATTTGCTCATCTCTCCCCCTCCCATCCATTTCCCTTTGCGCCCACCCCCGTCTCCATTGCAGTGCCTCCCCACAGTGTAATCGTACGAACGCGACCGCTGCTTTTCGTCGCTCTGGATGTCGGTGGAACGGGCGCGGGCTTACTTTGGTTGTTGCGTCAGTCGTAAATTCAGTTGCCGGTATCGCGAGAAACGAGGTCAGTTGGGTAGTTCAGGCGGACGTATATCTTCAGCGTGGTTCCTTCGCAAGGGCCGTGAAAAATTTAATTCGGTGATGGAGCGGGGAAACTGAGCAGACCTGTGGAAAAAATATACATGTATTCATTCACATTAAAGTAGTGGCGGATACTATTCACAATTGGCAAATTTAATCTGTCCATAGAAACCTAATCATATTCTTTGCTTACCTGAAGCTTTCAATGTGCTGTTTAATGTGCAAATTTTCAGAAGCAGCCGTATGCGTTCCTGTTTTTTATATTAATTGTGAAGAAAAGTAATAGGTGAATATGAATAATCAGAGCCACATTTTTCCACTGTGATTATGGGTGAAATATCTGGCAGTAGAAGGGATATTTTAATTTTCAATGTAGGAAATTAATGTCGTAGTAAAACAAGCCATGGAAATGAGCTTACATTTTACTCATATTTATCAATTCCGTAAGCCTAAAAGGTTTGAGTAAAATCTGTTTCCATTAGTAACGATATTTTTATTGCACATTGCGCAATGAGAAATTACTGACGCGACTTTTGTCATGTCGATATTATTTCAGTCACTACTGTTAGTTTGATTCCGGTAGGAAGAGTTGAGTGGTTGCTGTGAATTTGTCTGTTGCACATATGAGAATTACTTCTGTTACTCCTTATTCCACGTCCCTCAATGTTATTGGTGTAGTGCATCGCATGGGAAAAATATTGGGACATGGGTGTTAGCGTATAGGGAATTGTGCATAAACCTGATAAATTTGTTCGACTTCTCCACCGTGTGCTGGAAGCTTACTGGGTTGTTCTTTCAAATCTCATCCGAAACGAAGTAGAAGCAGGGTTAATAAGCGTACTCTAAAGCAAGATGATGCCTTTCAGTTATGGATCCTCGATCGTTAGTGGATCAACTCTTGCCATCGATGTAAATATTCCTTTCGCGTCGTGCGTTTTCAGGCATCGAACTTGACCCCATATTTGTGAATATTTCCACTAATGGCATTAATTAAACTATTATTTAACAGATTGTTTGAATTGACACCTAAAGATTTAAAGGAAGACACATTTTGTTTTCAACCATTCGACCCCATAATAGCTAGAAGCTTTTTAGAAAACCAAATTATTAAAATCAGTTGATGCGTTATTCCCATTCAGCATTTATGAGTATACTGAGGCATGTGAGTTATGTTTAAGCGAGATCTGCATTAAGCAATATTAATACAAACTGTAATATTTTGAAATATTTTTAAAATGTATATTACCTATCAACCTATACAACTTCCGCATAATGATCTGATCTCTTCTATTTATATTTATCTATTATGTAAGTTCCAAATAAAATATCTTCATAGAGGTTATAACTTTTTACATAGCTTTTCTAAAGAAGAGTTAAGATTTTTTTGGATCTAAATTTCTAAAGTATGTGTTCTTGCTAGGTTTTATACGTGTTTTAATGACGTTTTGTAATATAAAGCCGAAAATTTTCATCAAAACTATAGGATAAATAGAAATCATAAATCAAAACAGATGTCATGTTAAAATTAGTTACTGTCGAGGCTTCAGATGACGTCGTCCAAACAAAATTTCTTAACTTCCATTTACATAATATTTAAATATATTAAATTAGAGTTAGAGACATATAAAATCATATTCAATATGTTACATACATAGTAAAATTTAATTTGTTAATTTTATCTTGTTTAAATTATGTTTCTTTATATTACATTGTTCTTTCCCACTGGGTGCTGGTGCACGTTTACCCTGATATTTTCTCGGCGTGGCCTTTTAGACGTTTATCAAAAAGTTCGAAATTATATTGGATTGAGGTGATTATATCAATTTTAACTCCTGGAAATACATCCATCAAGAAATTTTTACGTAATTTTTACGTAAGAAAATTTTACGTAATCCCTATAAAATTGAATGTGTACCCCTTTCTCTTCATTTAATTTTAAAGCTAAATGATTTCTTTACTTGTTGGGTATAATATTTGAATCCATGTAGTTTTAAAAAATCCATCATTTCGGTTCTTTGATGAACAATATTTTGATTTTTTTCTTGGCGGTATTTCAAACCATATATTCATTGCCGCTAAATGTATTTTAATGCCCAGCTAAAAATTACGTATTCTACTTGTAGCGATAATACTTAACAGAATTTTACAGAAAATCGAAACTAGAAATAGTATAGTAGAAATACAGGGGTTGTTTTTTATACTAAGTACTTTAGACGCCATCTGATGCCCAGATGGAGATTTCCAAAGAAAACTACTGAATATGAGTCATCATAATACAAAAGAATTGGTATAAAATGTTGAAAATGAAACCGGAATGGGCAAAGGGAGGAATCTAGGACGGATTAAGAGGATGTCCACGTACACTTGCATTAGTGATGGGAGGATGTTAGTAAAATTGTAACATTTTCCTTTTGCTCAATTATTTCCAAAGAGATAAAGAGATTCCTCGAAAGTCAAGAATTGTATACCCAGCTGCAGGCACTTGTTTCCCCCTTATAACCTCTGTCGGGAAAAAGTTGAGAGGTAAAGCATATACGGTAAAGATCCTTTGATTTTCAATGGTCTAAGGCGCCTTATGGTCCCAGTCCCTCATGGTCGTAAAGGAAGAAAACTTCGCTGTTCCACGAAATATGTTTTATTTAGAACTGGTCTTCATACAATGTTTCGTTTTACAGCCAAAAGATGATTCGCGGTATCGAAATAGGAAACAAATAAAATATTTTATGATGACATCCAAAGTGTTCTTCCCTTATACAACTTTCTGCAATAACATTAAAAACTGTCTATGTTTTACTATTTCATATGAAAAATATCTTGAGTAACTTGTAAAATCTGAATCATCCTGGATATTCCTTTTTAGCTCCCTTATTTGCTTTCCTCTTGCACTGTCGTATTACGTACATATAAAAGATGATTCAATTCATAGTGCATATCCTCAGGATATAATAGAGGAGCATATTTTAAAGTCCCAACTCCTTAGTCACAAGGTAGTGCTAACTGCCTGCAGTATAATACGTAGCTATATAAAATATAAAACCAAAAAATTCCAGATTTTCTACCAAAGCTACCGTAATTATTGCCTCAATATTTACCATTAAATTAATGTTATAGGTGTATATGCGGAAGATTCTAAGACTTATATTACGCTAATGCATCTAGCTATTCTACTCCTGTCATGAGCGGCAATATGCTTGCATCAATTGTTATCCCACAGTAACTGACTCTGCCTTATTAACAATTATGCGTTCATTTTCATAAGGTGAAACACCATATCTACTTATACATCCATATCTGTCTAGATACATCACTTATCTGTCCACCTTTTTTGATCTTTTCTATTGTCTATCCTACCACTCAAATTCCTATAACTGCTCCTCTTTCCTCCAAAATCAAGATTAGGAAATGTACTTCACTACGAGTAATATCAAACTCTGCTCGTAAATTTTTCAAAAATCGTAATAGGTTCCGGCATCTAGTATATTCCTCTTAGAAGTGCTTTATATTACCAGAGAAGGTGCCATTTATTTTTATCCCCTAAAAATTAGCGATAAAAAATATTTTAAGTGTTTCTAAATACGTAGATTAGAAACTTTTCATTGCTGGCAAATTCATGCGTCTCCTCTCCTTTCTGCACTTATTACTTTTCACTTATACAATAGCTAACAGTTTGTCCAATCGTTCGTTAAAGATTCTTAAAATCAAATTGTACATATACTTACTTCCTTCGAAATTATAATTAATCATGGAAAGATATTGCTGATTTTAGTTGCCAGTGATGACGATCAAAGCTCCTAATAAATATCATAAAACCCAAGTAAAACCGTTTTACGTAATATTCCCTTTTCTGTATATACATACTAACCAACCCCATAAGTTGGCCTTATATCCTTCCCACAAAGTATTTTCTCGTAGTCTATACACTTTTTTGATATATTTTGATAAGTTTTATGTAAGTTATGTGTCGTGCTTTTTCTCATAGTAGTTTACAGTATTGTATTTAAATGTGTACTACTAAATTAATTCTTAGAAAATGACAAGAAACGATCTTTTTTACCCAAATTCAACGCAGAAGGTGAGGATATGGATACGGTAACGTCGAAACATCCTTACTTATTGATTCACGTTTATATGACCGACCAACTATGTGGAGGCGAAGAGTGAAAGGCCTTTTAGCGCTTCCAAATCTGTTTTTTTGCAACTTGATCGTGTTTGATGGTTTCGCGGAACTAACGGGTAATATCCGGACGCCGTCATCGATCAAATACGCTTCCTAGCCCATTTCCGATATCACTCAGCATCGGAGTTTTGTGAATCAGTTGAGAATTCGCAAAGCATGTTCTGTAGGGTTATAAAAGGCGAGCTCCTCTGGAAGATAAGATTGGATTCTAGGACTTGGGTATTGCGAGTAAACGTCTTTGGCAATCATTTGAAGACTTCTCCAATCAATCTGTTCTTCAGTACGGCCACCAAAACAATTCATAGATAGGCTTTTTACTATCATCATATTTTACGATGAATGTCTCTTTTGTAGCTTTACGCATTACTCTAATTCAATTAATGCTCTATTACGATTAACGTTGAGCTCCAGAGTAAATAAACCAAACTTCAGACTTGTGAGAATTCGGGTAAAAAGTACAGATTTTAATATTATGCAAGTGATTCTTAAAAAGTTTTTTGCTAAAATAACTTAAATTTACCCTTTCAGTTTTAACTTTAGCTTAGCGCTTTGCTTGTTTTCTTGGAAATTTGGGTGCACGGTTGAAATTGCAAATTGAATGTATTAGGGTTTTAATTCTATCCTCAATCAAAAAATGTTGAGCAAAACACCAATTTTACTAGGACTATTTCGTACAAAATTGTTTATCAGGTAATTTGACACAATTTATATGTGTCGTAAAGCAACAATTTAGAATTCCAAGAATAGTTTGTATGTTTAAATAGGCCTTGTGAAGAGCTACATCGATATCCAGTAGCCCTTTTCATCTCTCTTGCCTCCCATTTGGTGATCGGTAATCTGTTAACCACCCCAGGCCTTCGCTGGTTTGGTTTACAATCTTCCCCAGCTCACATTCAATGGATCTACGCCATTAATCGTAAGGAAATACTTCATATGTACGTGCTTATCCTCCTAACCTCGCATTCCAACCAAACTGAAATTCCACTTCCTTTTCCTCCGATTCTTTAATTCGTTTGATCATATCTATACATAAATATATTTTGGAAGTGCGATTTATATTATACGTCTGCATGATGCGATAGATACTCTAGTACCTCTATTATAGAACCGCTGCTAATTAATTGATTAACTACATTGTCAATATTCAATTTCCCACTCTTTTTGATTTTATATTTGTATAAGTCTCAGTGGTTCATCACCCGTGACAATGGATTACGCATAATATCCTTTATGTCGCAACCGTTATTTCATTGAACGTAATCGTCTTGAAACAAATGGAAAACATAATCAGGAACTGCAATAATGTACATAAGGCATCATATATGTGTTTATATAAGTTTTTTATTCGTTTTTCATAGAGTATTGAACAAAAATGGTCCTCGCTTTCGAAATTACCGGTGGGGTTACGTGTATTTGGAGGAATTTCAGTTTTATTTGAAATTAATGTTATTAATTGTGACATATTACCACTTCTTGGTGTCTGAAATGAAGTATGAAGTAGTTAGAAGTAAACTGTTTGCGATTCCACTCAAATTAAGTGTTTTGACTTTATGTGTGGAGTTATGTATTACATTAATGCATAATTTACATGAGACACCGGTAATATATTTACGATCATCATTGTTTCAGAGTGAACTAGTCAATCTTGTATTTGGTAGGTTTAGGGGACAGATCAGATACATTACAGAAGAAATGGATTATTTCTCATCACACAAATCGCTTGCGGCGCACTGAAATGTCATCTTTCCAGAATTGAATGCTCCATAATGATATTCTACGTAATCTTTCTCCTTTGATCAGTTTATTCTCATGACTCCCGAGTATTCATGATTTTTTTTGCCAACATTGTGAATGAACTGTTTCTCTATCTAATACGGCTTTTGGTATTCAAGGAACGCTCGGAAATTACGAAGTGAGTTTTGCAAAAGCAGGAATCCGTTTGTTCACGGTTGCTATTAAGATTTGCATGCATGGAAAACTTACACAAGGGTAATACGATCCGATTCTCTTTTTGCATAATTGGAGTTCCTCAAGATGAAGGCATCACGCTCGATATGAAATACGACCCTCAAGGTATTTGAGATGCCTTTGCAACAGCCAAGAGCACACGTGGCACCCATTTTAATGAGCCCGCTATCGGAAGAGTGACGTTTTTCTAAAAAAAGTTTAGAACGGGGATGGGATTCCTTCCTCCCTTAGCGAGCAGCTCCTTTTATATTTTTTTTCACCCTTTCCTTCCCAGCCACCCTCTCTCATTTCTCTCAGGCCAATGGGCGTGTTCCAGGGACGCATTTGGTGACGGTCCCCAATGGAATTCCCATTAGTGCGTAGGTACTCTATAGGAGAGGAAGACTGGTGATGCCGCGATACAAAGAAGGGGATATATTAGATGTGCCGGGGGGGGAGAGGGGTACAGTGGAAGGGGTGTAGTGGAGTTGGGGAGTCTCACGAGTGCGCCTTAGAAGTGCTTCTCGCGGCTTGCGAGCAGGAATGGGGAGAGGAAGCGAGTGAGTTTTTTTCAACGAAGTGGGTGGTTGAACTGGAGAGGTGGGGTTGACGTTGGGAATCAAGTCAGTCTGGAGGCGGAGGGCGATGATGGGAGGCTGGGGTGAGAGGCGGCGAGTAGCGGGGGAGCTTCTTTCGGAATGGGAGCGGGGTTAACGTGGGCGTGTGGGTGGACGCGAAGGTGACCCCCGGTCGAAGACGTCGGGGGTAAAGATAGGAAACGGGTCTTTCGGGGGGAGAGGGTGAGCGGAGAGAGGTGGTGGGTGTGAAGGAGAGGGGGCAGGGGTGTCGCGCAGGGACCGGGCTGGAAGGGAGAATGGAAGCCGGAAAGGAGTAAAGGGGGGCGCGGAATTGGAGCCGAGGGGGAGGAAGGCGATAGGTTTCCCTGGAATGGGGGGGTGGATGCTAGGCGTGAGGTGAATTCTCATCAGCGGGAGACCAGATTGGCGGTTTTTGCGTTCGCGGAGGAGAATGGGTGGCGGATGAGAAGGGAAGCGGGAGATGGGAAGGCGGTGGCTGCGACCCCCTGCCAGGGAGGAGTGGAGGAGAGGGAGAGGTGTTTTTGTGGGTGTGTGCGTGTGTGTAGGAGAGGGAAATTGCGAAAGGAGTGGAGCGCGTGGAGGAGGCACAAAGAGGTCAACAAGCGATGCCGGTTAATTCTAATTCCCCGCCACACAGCGTCTCTCTGCTGCCTGCTACTCTCAGACACGCTATTCACATCGCGTTAACCTCACAGCTCATTAATCTCTTCTATGCTAGCTTATTCCAATGACCTCTTTCCCAAAATGTTTTACGTGATCCTCCCCTCTACCCCACGCCCGAAGTTCATCTGACGTTTCGTTCGAATTTTTTTTCCCTCAATTCACTACCTGGATTTCACTGGTGCCATTTCGGGATTGCATAATCTTTCAACAACTGATAACTAACATCCAAATTGAAATATTTGATTTCCTTGATTCTCGTTGCATATTTAGATGCCATGAATCATAATTTTTACAAAATAGAATTGTCCCTTATCCTTCCTTTCTCTGATGATTACTTGATTAATTGTTTTTGGAAATTCAGTGAAATTTTTCATTCAAATGGTTTTCGAAAGCTATGCAAACACCATGGTTGATTTTGAAACGGAAACCAATAACTTAACTGCATGGTTATGATATATTTCTAACCTGTGCCCTATTTACTCAATGAGCAGCGTATTTTAATATATGCTTATCCCCATGTACCTTTTATAATATAATAATTTTTCAAGTTCGTTGTGATAAATGCAAAAATTGGCTTTCCTTGAATATTTTATCTCTAGTCACACATATAGACCTACTTCATGTGTAGCTGAAAGCAGAATTCATGATTTCGAAAAAAATTTTGTGAGGATTCACTCCACGATATTATTTCGACAGTTTATACGCTTAAGCACACCTGCCGCAGAGCGGATAGTAAAGTGGTGTGTCATGTGATCTGTCATCGCTGAGTCGGATCTTTATTCCGAAAGGATTTCTCGATTTATCACGGGGTGAAAATATTGGAATCCATAAGCAGTGGCACAAGAGCACTCTCTAGAACGTTTTATCGAGGATGAATGGCAGTGACAGAGCCTAACAAGAGTGTATTTCTTGCCATACAAATTTGCAATTGAAAGCCGGCGATATTAAATCAGCAGTCTCCTCAAAATCTTGTTATATCTTGGGAGTTTCCATCGAAACGTTTCTGTTGGAGAAGAAAACCTCTCCTCTTTATCTCGCAGGGTTTGGTATCCCTTCCAAACTTTTCCGCCCGACAGAATTCGTGATCCGTTGTGACACGAGTAGTTCTGCGCTTGCCTGGAAGTTTATCTTCAAAGGTCTCGTCCAATGGGTAGAAGTCATTACCGACGGAGGGAAGAAATGGAGATTACCCGAACGCGATCCCTTTGCTGAAATTTGCCGGGGGGTGAATACGAGGAAATATATAGGGTCGCCACCCTGGCAGAAGGGATGATTTTAATGTATCCTATCATGCTTGTGAGCACTCTGAAGGATTAGGAACACGATTTTTCACTTTCATGACCCAGCGGTGGCTTTACATTCGTGTGAGTTTCATTGATTTTCACTGCACTGCATATATCATTGTTTTATAGGCCTCAAAATTCATTAAAATGAGACAAACGTGATAGCTTGATGATACAATTTAAATAATTCGATTTATGACAATATTCTTCTCATTAGCTGTTTTAATATATTAACTTTGAATATTAACCTGACGATGGGTGCCGCACGTCTCAGAATAGTTCTACAGGATCTTGGGCTGAAACTCCAGGACTTTTAATTTCATTGTTTTGCATTGAATCCGATTGCAATGGGCATGCAAACTACTATTAGGTCAAAAATGTAACGTAGTACTGTGTTTTCGTTCTGATACATCTTCCTCAGATCAACACCATTTGTAGATTTATATGTTTCAAGTTATCTCTCTGACTCATCTCAATTTTTTGGCAATTCCTTTACTCCCACCGCGATTTTTTCATTCGTGCTCGTTCCTTCACTCACGATGTCAATTGTCTTCCAAAAATGTCCATTGAGTTTCTGTTGAGTTCTTCCCCTCCCATTAATTCATCCTTCTCTTTCCCTCCTCCAATGGTTCCATCATATGTATGTCCCTTCCTTCTCTAGGAAAGTCTCTCCCCCTCCTGTGCTGTTTATGCGGAAACAAGAAGTTGCTTGGGGCAAAAACTTCATTCTAAAGCTGGTCGATTGGTATTCGATAAACCGAAATTCATTGATAACGAGAGTTGATTTGCGGTGTGGCCAGGGGAGAATAGGTGCCGACGGCATAAGGGGGAGTTCCGATCAAATGGACTTCGACCGCTCTTCCCTTCCGGCCTCAACACCGTCCACGACGCGACACTAGGCACAACCTAGATTCACAGTGGGTCAATGTACTATAGAATTTGTCTGGTAATTGCGTTGCCCGTTTCCCATGCACAGCTTTTCGTCCGTTCCTTCCCTTCAGCTGACCCCGTCAATCATCACCGAGTGACCATCCGCGTACCCTTTGTACGCAATTTTAAATAATTAATCCCATGATGTCACTGGTTCCCGGAGAGCTATTTGAGCAAGCCATTGATTCGAGGCCAGATGTAACACCGAGTGGATTGCTCTTACCCATCGGTTATTACCTCTCCACGATTCTAATAGTGCCTCGGTTAGCATTAGGGTGTAATGATATAATCTAACCAGTATTGATGATCACCGAACGAATAATAAAAGTATTATGGTGCTCTCAAAATGGATGATCATTTTTCTTTAGCCATACTTTTTAACAATCTTTGTTTCGGTATAAAACATCCTCATCAGTGTCAAAGTCAGGAGAAATACCACTCTATATGCATTTTCAGCCTGGGAAGGGGATGAAAGCGAATAGTGAAATGAGAAAATGATGAAGTATAGAAAAAGGTAAGACATTTTAGGACATGGAAGGTAGCCACATTAACCGGAACGACATGAATGGAATATCTACAGGCTAAACTAAAGGGATATCGAAAGTCGCAAACAAAATTATTGGTAAGGTAAATAAAAAAATAACAGGAACACTATGGATTACGGACGAGTTGATAGAAAATGTGGACGCGAGGAGACGAAAGAATATAGCCACAGATCGAGGTAGAATGAAGAATAAATAGTTGTATAATAAACTGAGGGAGTAAACCAATGGAGCGAAAGAATCATCTTGGAAAAAAGTGCGGGATGTAGAAATTTTACAAAGGAAAGTTTAAATTGGCACATTAATCAAAAAATAGAGACATTGACTGGAATCAATAAGAGAAATGTGCAGGCAATTAAATTTAGGTCAGGTAAATTAATAATCAACCAGGGATGACCTGAGATAGATAGTAGGGATAGATACAGACAGGAACGATGTGGTGAAGGCATAGCATGCTGAAAAGCCAGAGGAGCTAGTAAAACAGATCCAGACATAATTGAAGGCGAGATAGAAGTGGCATTGCGGTAATTGAAGTCGTGGGGGTGAAAAACATTCCAGCGGAACTACCCAAAGATTTAGAAAAACGTGAGTGGTAGGGTTTTGATGAACTAATTTGATACAATTTTAAGGGTTGAATATGACCGGAAGGCTTCGTTAGGTCGTTGTTAGTTCCTATTCCAAAGGCGGGAAAGGCAGCCGTATGTGAGGACTACAGAACAATAAGTTCGATTTCACACCTAGCTGAAGTGGTTTTGAGATTCGTCTCTAAGAGAATGGAGAGAATGGCAAGTGATTACTTAAGGTATGCTCAGTTTGGGTTCGGGAAGGAAAGAGGCACGCGTGATGCCATCGCAGTAATGAGATCAATATCGGAGAGGAACATGGAATACAGTCAGGATGTATTAATCTTTTTTGTAAATTTCCGGGTGTTAGATGGAGTGAATTAGGTAGAATCAATGAATGTACTGCTGAAAATGGGAATAGGTTGGAGGGATAGGCAAATTATCCGCAACTTTTCCGGAAGAGAAGTATCAGCCCGGGTCCGCATCTCGGTGGTGACCGGAATTTTCAATGATATCCTAATCCCTACACTTTAGTACTTTGAGTACTTTGTGGAAAGCACTTAAGAGTACTCCGTCCGTCGGATGAAACGTTAAATTGTTGATCCCTTGACGCATTTCCATCAGAGTAGGCTAGTACAAACGTCGGATTTCCCTCCACTCGTCTTCCATTCCCTAAATATCCTATTCCTAGGAAACTATCCACCTATTCCTGGCACAAAGGACATTCGCTGTCGGTCGCCTCCTGTAATAACTACTGCTAAGAGAAGTAAGACCATTAGCACCTATGCTCTTCAACTTATGTATACATGGAGAAAATAGTTTTTCAGGAATGTGAAAGACTGAATATAGGAATAGAAATCAGTGGAGAAAACATAAAATCTCTTCGGTTGGCGGATGACCAGGCCACTCAGCCAAGGGGTAGCAAGCGTTGCGGAACGCATTGGAAAATCAGTGCAATAGGAATGGGATAAGAATAATGTGAACAAAATAAACGTCACGCGATTTTCGAGAAAGAGGATAGCTAAGTTTCTATTAAAATTGGGGTCTATAATTAGAGCATATGGAACAGTTCACCCATCTTGGAAGTTTTTTGGACAGAAATAGTCGATGTAGTAGATACATTAGATGAAGAATTGCATTAGGAAAACAACAATTTTAAGATGAGGTTTGCCCAATCTTTGATATGGAGCGTTGTTATGTAAAGCGCGGAAACATGATCGATGAAGCAAAATTGTAGGCATGAATTGGTGGCATTTAAAATGTGGTTGTGGGGAGGGATGGAGAAGGTGAATTGGACAGAGAGACAAACAAATGAGGCAGAGCTAGGCATTGTGGGGGAGGAGAGGGTATATTTGGGATGAATCAAATGGAGGCAGGAAAAATGGATGCCGTACATTTTGATATGCAATGGGATATTGAAGACTGCGGTAGAGGGGATAACGTTAGGTAGTCGAGGGAGAGTTTAAAATCGGGTTTAAATGTTGTACGGAATGAAGGGAGGAAGGGAGTACATGGAATTGAAGAGGGGCTTACCTTTTTTGTCGGATGTGGTAGTGTTTTTCAGTATTTATTATTTTTATTTATGTATTTATTCTACCTTAGCCGGTAGAATATCCTTGAAAGAGGAACATTACTCGTATAGTAATTTTTTCATGCATTTCACACTTTGGTACTGTCAATAGAAAAGTATAGGGAGACTGTTGGCCTATTCTAGAAGTTCTATTTAATATCAATGCAGACACAAATCAATATAATATTGATGAATGACGATAAGAGTATTGTATTTAATTATTAAATCAAACGAATCTTGTAGCATTCAAAATTAAATATTTCTCTCAATAATAATGATTTGAACTTTTTGTTCTCTTTAACTATGTTTATATTTCGAATTCTAATTAATGAATACCACGTTTTTTTATTTGAGAGAGATTTGTAGAGATACTTCTGTGGATCTGGAGTTTCCAATAATTATTTGAATTTTTAAAAAGACATTATAAGAAGAAATTCTCCATGGTAGTGTTTACCAATTTATTGTGCATTGAAAAGTTTAGAAATGAAAAATTTAATGATATTGTAAGAAAACCATTTGATCTTTAAACTTCACATGCCACCGTCTGAATTCAAACCCGAGTACTATGAGCAATAATAAAAAGACAGAAATAGAGGCCATGCTGATAAAAAATACAAGATTACCATTTGAAAATTGACTGAGCTAGCAGTGGGAGTTGAGTTTAATAATTCATTTCAGAGAAGACTGATGCGTGAAAATACATGTTAAAGGAAAATACGAGTATAAACTTGAGTGCTATTTTCCAGATGAAAAAACCGTAAATCTGCAAATTCGCAAGGAATGATCGCCTTCGTGGGATTCCAATTCATTAGATTAACTTCGTTACGAGATTCCACTTGAGTTTCATAGAATGAAATCGATTTGGATAAGTTCTTTTCTTAATTATCCTTGATAAATCTTGATTCTCTTGCCAAAATGTCTTAATGTAATTGGTCCAGTTATATCAGCAAAATGGTCACGAGTTCTCAAGAACCGTTCCTCTCCTTCTGTTATTATTAGGGTGAGGAATGTTTTAGAGAAGAATTTATTATTTATTTTGAGTTAACTATTAGTCCTGATATTAATACATTAAGGCTGTTACTATTTTACAATTGAATGGCGATTTTTATGAAGGTTAAGGATAACCGTACTTCATGCTCGCATAATCGTTTTCAGATATTGAGCATAAAACAGTAGTCATGTTTGAATTATTCGTTATAAATATGATCCCGGGGCATAATAATTGCAGTCTTAGAACACGAACCCCCTGAGTGGTGTACCATCACCCGGAACCTGCTCCCCTCTAGGGGAGTGAGTCGACTTCGGCAAAGTGCCACTCTCTCATTCCTCGGGCTCTCACTCCAGGGCTTGTGGGCAGGTGGGATTGGGTGGTTAACATCACATCTCCTCCTCCATCCTGCCTCCCTCCCTCCGGCAGCCGATACTACTTTTTTCACCCCTTTCCAAATACAATATGTTTTCTCTTCTCTCCCCTCGTCAACCCCCATCCCCTTACCTTCGCACCCTTTTATACACACGACCTCCTCTTTCACTCCCTTTGCCTCACCGGGCTCTCCTTTCGTACAATACGTAACTTTCGGCTCTCTTTTTTTTCTCTCTCTCTCACGTCCTCCACGACCTCCCTCCGCCATCTCACTCGACCTCCAAACCACCTGCCTCTTCTTTCTCTCGCTTTCCTCCTCATTCGTGTTCCTTCCACCCCTCACTCTTTCCCCTTACACCCCATGCCGTTCACTCTCGTTCCTCCTTCACCCTCTCAACCCTCGATATCCGGCACTTAAACATTTTTTTTTCTTCTCTTTTAACTTCTTCGGCGGCGCTTTTGTCTGTAGGTGCCGATTTCACCCACCTCTCTCATTCTCCGCTCCCATCTCTCCTTCCTGCCGTCCCATCCACTCCCTCGCTCCCCTCTCCATTTTCCCCCGCCCTTCACCCCCTCGCAACACACACTGACTCTTTCTCTTTCTCTCTCTCTCTCTTCTCCTTTCTCTTCTCCTCATTCCCCTCCTCCCCTTCACGAGCGAGCACCCCCCCCCGGTCTCCCCCGCGCGTCACCATCCGATCGATGCGGTGTCCGCGCGGAGAGCCGAGACCTAAGGGGGTTGCCCCAACACACTGGCTGGCTGTTGGGAGAGGGAGGGATGGAAGGAGCAGAGAGGGTGCGCAGAGAAAGAGGGAGAGAGGGAATGCGGCCGAGGGAAACAGGTGCAAAGGGGATGATGCTAGGGGTCGTTGCGTGGAGGGAGGAAGGGTTGGTTGTGAGTGGAGGGAAAGGAGAGGTTGCAGAAAGGGGTTGTTCGGTAGGAGTAAAGGAGTGTGTGTGTGTGTGGGTGCGCGTTGGAGGGAGAGGGATGGAAACAGAATGGATGAAATTTCCAAAGGAAGGAAATTCGGGCGGAGGCCTGGTAGCGGAAGACGCTCGCGATAGTAGCTCAGAAAGATATAGGAACAGAAAGCGTGGGAGAGAGATGGAGGCAGAGAGAGGAGAGGTGTACATTACGAGACGACATACACTTGCCGAACTTGGTTTGAATGATGTTTCGGAATGTGAGGCATCACTCGGTGATTAAGCTCAGCCTTTCGTTCTTAAAGGGGCTCCTCGGCAATCACTATCAAGGTTGTCTGGTCCTCTTCTTGTAATCATGGCTGAGGACTTAAAGAAGTCAGCGGTAATGAGTGCCCTAGGTGAGAGAGCTGCTGTGGGGATGGTGCCTCGCTTCGCGGTCAGGGAAGATCCACTTTAAGGAAGTCAATTCCTGGGCGAGATGGTAGGAATAAAAAATTAGTATCGCAATCGAATTTTTTAAAAGTAATTTTGATCGTAGTTTACCCTGATGACTACAGTGGGGCCAGTTTAAGAAGTTCTATGTATTTTCTCCGCGGCCTTGGCTGATTCGCATGCATTTTTCTTTTAGACCATTTTTAAACAATAAGCAGCTTAGTTTTATAGAATTATTCAACATCTGCCTTAGTTAGGCAATTTAAAGAACGAGTTCTCAAGCGAATGCTATTCATCGCCATAGAAAGTGTTTCTAATGATGTAATTATATACCTTGTTTTATTTATAAAATCGCTTGTACAAATAGTGTTTTTAGGAATCACGTACATGAAAAATTATATAAGCACGAAAAAAGAGATTATTGGTGGACCAACTCTTGTCTTTACCGAGTTCTCTGAGTTATCAAAATAAAATTCTCGTTTTCTACGTGTGTGTGCACATATATATGTGTGTGTATATATATTTTTTTCTGTATATATATATATATATATATATATATATATATATATATATTGATATATATATATATATATAATATATCCTTTAACGATGAAAATTATTCTGTTGTAATTAAATTTTTTCATCAAGTATGAACAAGCTCGCCAATTTTATCTTTCCATGCATGAGGAAAAATAGTAGTACAGTACTTGTACAAATGGCTGCAATGTATTATTTTCTTCGGTTATAATGCATTTTTCAAAAACAGAGGTTAAAGAATATTTTTTGGTATATTTAGAATTGAATAGAATAGAATATTAGTATTTGGTATAGTTTAGAATATTTTTTCTTCGGTTTTAATGCATTTTTCAAAAACAGAGGTTAAAGAATATTTTTTGGTGAACTAGTTTTCTCGTTTAATGATGAAAAAGAAGTATCTACTTTAATTGAAGTGCAATTAAAAAATGTGTCAAAATACGCAGAAGCCTGTGTTGAAGTGGGTAGAGGGAATGGTTAATGAATTCGGGGCATTCGAGGCCGATCGCGGGCGAGACGTAAATTCCACCGTCGGAGAATTTGTGGGATCATTTCTTTAAAGAGTAAGACGGTTTATATGAAAATCGCAAATATCTTATGTTCGCACTTCTGTTATTTCATAATGTATAGGGCGTGGTCGTTCAGTGAGTATAGAGCTGGGGTACTAATCTGAAGAACCTGGATAGATTCCGGCAACGCCTTTGGGCACCCTCGACTTCAGCCAAGCTGACTTTTCTGGTACCAGATCTTCTTGGGAAGCCGTAGGCAGCAGAGAGAAAGGGACTGGTCCCCCAAGACGGATGGGTCAATTTCACTCGCCATGCCTTGGGGTCAGTATAAAATGAGCTTTACTCTCATCTATGAGAAAGCCTTCGGTTTGATAACTGTGATTAGGTCATTATGAGAGACGGCAGTTCATCATGACATGAACAGTAGTCGCAATAAGAGACACATTATATATGTACAAACACACATACATATACATACAGTTCTCTCGTACATCTGACTTAACCATTAGTAATTACCCATGTTGTTATAGTTTGGTACAGTAGCTATATACAATAGCGCCACCCAGGAGAAGTAAGTAGTGTCCCTCTAAAACTAATGTATTACTAGAGCTATTATAAATTGTACTTGTCATAGTTTTCTGAGGTTAACTTAAAAGAGTGAAGGTGAATAATATTAATTCTATTTTATTTTTAACCCAAATATTATTATAAATCCACGGACAAACAATGAATCTGTTCCATTTACAATATTCGGATTTTCTTTAGAAATTAAAAGTAGAAATTAACGATTTATAAATTAGATTTAATAGGTCTAATTTCATGGAACATAAAATTATAATGTATAGATTGGAAGCAGTCGATATATTGGGATCATGAGGGAAGTTAAATGAAGAATCTACAGTGAAGAATGTTAGCAAGAAAATAGAAACCCATGGGTTTGAAGTCCGTTTCGGGAAGAGAAATCATTTGGTTTCAGTTCACCCTAATGGATTTATTCTTAACAAATCCATCAAATTTGTAAAGCTAAACTCGCAATTTCTGCTTATCCTCCAAGTTACTGTCAGTTTTGGTATTATCATAGTGAGCGTAAGTCAAGAGTTTACTTCTTGAGGCAGAATTAAGGCACGTGAGTCGGAGCAGTTAGTTGACAAGCTAATATCAGGATCTTGCAAAGGGGTGGCTGCTAAGGTAAATGAATTACGCTGGATGTGGAAGGGGGAAAAGTGACGTCCCTTGCGGTGAAAATGGGAGTCTGTTTCGAGGTAACTGTTTTACTCATTTGTCTCCAAATTCTGCCGCTTGGGTCCAACCCTCACGAGTAAATGTGCATGTGCGTCCTATGTGTACGTGTGTGCTTTGCCTCCGTGCGAGTTATCTCCCTCTCCACCCCTTTTCCCGCCTCCTTGTATTTCTCATACTATATTCAATATGAGAGATTCCCTACATCTTCCATTCAAACCCGCCCTTTATCTGCGCTCCTCAGGGGAATGCATACAAAACCACTTCTATTTCCTTTCGGCCCTATCTTCTATTTTCCAACACCTGCCTTTGTGGACCAGTTCTCTTTGTATTATTTAAGTTCAATTCTCTTTCAACCCCCTAGTTCCTTACCCTTATTCATTATTTTTCCGAGAATATTCATTTATGCAAATGAAGTAACTTGATATACTTTTTTATTTCATCTTTCATAGCAGTCCCTCATGATTTTTCAGTTGAAATGTTTCATAAAAGAAATTTATCAAGGCTTGAAGTATATGTCTCAATCGATCATGTAGCTACTGGGTATTCAAATTTAATAGTTTCTCCCATCAGGCACCCTGGGTATTAGCAAATTTCATTGAGACAGAATTCGCCACAGTCAAATAGCTACACTAATCGAAGCCTTGATTCCTAATTCTTTAAATAAAACTTTTTTTAAAGCGAAAATTGAAATCATATTTACTTTATTAATCGTGAATCAAGCCTACATTCATTTTGCCTGCCGTTTCATCAGCTGTATCACTTACATTTTAATAGTAACATTCTTGTTCTTTCATCGCATATCAGCTTAATGCAAGCATGAAAATCACCACTGGAATGTAAAAAATCCTCGAAAATCCTAAATATGCTACCCCAAATTTAATGTCTAATGGAGTTTTATGAACGGTTAAGTATATGCTAACTCTTGCTTAAACATTTTTACTCTCTTGGACAGAAATCTCCTTGAAAAGTCATCGCAAACAGATGTGATAGTAATCGAATCAGCGGGAGGTATTCAGGAAAGGTGGTCGTTGGCACATGTGATGCTCCATTTTTCAATTTAGGCACTGACATTCCAAATTCACATGGCGTGGCATTAGGATAAGCTCTAGATGTACAGGTAGGGAATGCGATAGAGGGTTTTTTTCAGGAGCGCGTGGAATTATAAGGAACACTAAAAAGAGAGCACGAAAGGCAGGAGGGAATGCCAGTGCGAGGTGGGTGGTGGTGGGTCGTTGGCTAACCGTTCCATGGCGAATGAGCGAAAGGTGGGAGGAGAATCGTGATGCGGGAATAGAGTGGGAGTTAGGTGAGGAAAAGGAGAGAGAGAGGAAAAGAAGTATTTTGGGAGGAAGACCCTTAGAAAATGTTCGGGGAGAAGAGGGCAGGACGTGGTAAACTTGATGTTTGATGTGGAAATAAACGGGAGCGGATGCGAGATGCTGCTGGAAATGGGTGGTGTCGTGGATATACGTAGGTGCTGGAGTAGGAGACGCGCGGAAATATCTGAGAGGGTGGTAAGTAGGGAGAAGGACGACGCTCAGGGAGGGAGGGAGCGTCTCGAAGCAGGTATCTGGTGCGGGCGACATTGTACCACGGCGACGGCGAATATCTCTGAGAGATCTTCGGCGTCACCGTGGCAATGTGCGGATGTTTTGGTTTGTACGACAGGGCCGTGTTTGGTGACGGAAAGGCTGGATTGGGATGGCCCGGTGAGGGGCCGACGGTATAGAAGGATGAGAAAGGAGACGAATCCGACGTGAGATAGTGTGTGGGGGTTGAGAGTGATGGCGGGGAGAAGGACGTCGCCGGGAGATTGCCGAGCGGCGCTGGAGAAGAGTGGAAACGGATGGCTGAGGGGAAGAGGGGGTTTGGGGAGTAGTGAGCGGAGAGGGTGGAGCAGGGGAGGTCGTGGATTAAGTTCCCGGGGAAGAGGATTGAATCATGATCTTAGAATCGCAGTCTGCCGTGGAAATTAAGATAAGGGGTTCAAATAAAATTTATGAAGCGGCACCAAGTATGAGTGAGATGGCCACCCAATCCTAATCATAAGCCTTTCTAATTATAAAAGGTGGTAAAACAGAAACCGATTCAAATGAAGAGTTCATGTACTAACCGGGGAAAGTGAGAAATTTTCTTAGAGAACGCACGTTAAAATATGGTTTTAGTGATACATTTAAGGACCTGGTTATCATTTCTGTTTAGAAGTAATGATTTAAAAATAAAAAAAAACGTAAACACAGTATTCAACCCCAAGGTCGGTATGGTAGGAGATGATAGAGATCACCCAGTACTAAGCCCTATACGGTATGTGAAATTCACACATCAGGGTAGGGGGGCCAGTTCCTTTCCTTGTGACGGTTAAGGTTTCCTAGGAAGATCTGGTGCCCGAAAAATCACATAGCTTGGGTGGAGCTGAGGGTGCCAAGAGCTTATATGTTAAGTATTGAAACTGAGCAGAAAATATGTTGAATGTACTTTGGTGTAAAATGTTAACATATGCAACTACTTCAGCATGCATGAGTCTTGCCTGTGGTTCTGATTACATTTTCGTGTTGCCACAACTAAGATAATGAACACATCTAAGTAGTCATAAAAGGCCATGCTTAATCGTATTGCAATCATTAAATGTCTCCCTTGTGTTTAATGAAGGTGTTTGTTCGGCTGGAGTTTCAAAGCCACTCTTTAGACACGTTCTGCATGAGTACACAAGAGGTGGGTGTATTTTTAGGTCCTTTCAACTGTGACTGCCCCCTGTTGACGCAGTGAAATGTGACGGCAATATATTAAATATTTAATAAATGGTCGATACTTCGGCGATCAGGTTTACGTAAATCTGAATCCGTTATTCACCAACCAAATATATCTACATCTTCTATATTTTTTCTAAAAAGAAAAGTGATATGGGATATTTCGAATGTGGTCTTGCAAAATGACGTATGTTTTTAGGGGGATTTGCAGATCGAGGATGACCTACCAACTTGTTCCAGATAAAACGCAGACTCGCCACTTACGGCAAGTTGAAAACATGAAAAACATATATTTAGGATATACGTCAATATATTACACGAAAAATGGTGTTTTATCTAGAATATATTGCGCTCTATGTTTTCTGTGTGCCTTGTCCACTCCGTAGATTTTTTAAATTTATAACATACCCGTCTTGTCGCATAGGTTACATATTTTTTGTCATTATTTTGATGAAGTATCCTTTCGTAATATCCCCATAACAGAAGTGTTCTTAAATGTATTTGTGATGCTTCCAACTCTAAAAATATTATTCCGATACATTTTTTATCTTTTGTTTGGAATTTCTTAATGGATTTGAGATGAATCCAAAATCTTTTTTTCAGACATATAGTTATTATAATGAGGGTACTGATGTCAAATATTTTTCTCGTCACATATTTTCGATATTTATTTCAGATTAATAAGATTTTATGTGGCTTCAATCCATCTCTCACATTGTTAATTTTGATAATGTTTTTCTACTTTAATTAATCGCAAACCTTTTCTCTCGGATAGAAATTATTGTCTCTACTGCTTTTTATAAACTTAGTTTTTAATTTTTTGAAGATTTTTATTTCATGCATGTGTATATATATATATATATATATATATATATATATATATATATATATATATATATATATATATATATATATATATGTGTGTGTGTGTGTGTATGTATATATATATATATATATATATATATATATATATAAAACTTTTTGATATATTTAGGATCTTATTCCTTCCTTGGAGTACTCTTAACAGCGTGCGTTACGCGCCAAATGTAAGATATCACTCTCCATGCCCAAAAATCAAGCTGAAGTAATAATTGCGTAGTCTAATGGACATGAAAAAAATTAATTTACCGTGACCAAAATTTACCTAAATTTAATTTTCCTAAACATTTAAAAAATAGCGATTCTCATTTATCAACCGTGTGACATTGGCATAATCATATCATTATCATTCAGTTGGCACTAAATGCGAAACAATTTACTTCTACAGTTGTAAACGGGTATGTGCGTACATGCACAGGCATGGAGTATATTTTACGGAAAGCTATCTGGAATGTTAATCATTTGCTATTTTTTGATTTTCCATTGAAATGTCGACAGAGGTGAGATGTAAAAGAGAACAAGCGTTGAGCACGCGGAGAGGAAAATTGACGAGTAGGCTGTGAAATCGTTGAGTGGGACGCATAGAAATGTTAAGGAGATATGCGGGAGTTCAGGAGTATTCGGTGAATTTTACATCCCAGAGTACGAACCTTTGGCGCCCGTGTTTTTTGAGGCGAATGCTTTCTGGTTGTCGGAAGGTTGGGTGAGAATGTGAACGAAGAAGGAAGAGGAAGAAAGAACCGGTATAATTCAACGATCGGTGAGGAAAAGGGTGGGTAGATATGTCATGGGAGCGAAGGCATCCTTCCCTCATCTCCTTCCCATTTTCCCTCCCAAAGGAGGAAGCGCCGCAGTGTCTCTCCTCCTCCACCCGCCGCCGCCACGGTGGGTGGAGGTGTGTACATCGGAACGGGAGAGGGTGTGAGTCGGGTTAACAAGGGCCAACAGGGACGGATTCGCGCGCGAATTCATAAGTCTCCCCTGCACGTTATTGTGCGTCCTTTCTATTCCTTCCACCCTTATGCGGCGCTCCAGTTCCCACTCGCTCTCTCTTTTCCCCCATTCGCCCACCCCCGGAAGTCCACCCCTCCAACACTCGCTCAACCGTTCCAACGAGTTTTCCATCTCTACCACCCCCTCCCTCCCAGGGCTCCCCTTTTTCATCTGTCACCCTTTTCTGTTTCTGCTCCTCCGCACCCTTCTCTCATCCATCACCACCCCTTCTCCCTCTCCTAGATCTCAGCATTTCTTCGGGATTCAATCAAAGTTATTCCTTCCCTATCCTAATCTTACTCCGCTTTCCCCCACTACTGATCCCCCTCTCTCTCTCTCACACTGGCCCCGATCCTCGAAATGTCATTCGCTCCCTTCAGCCGTAGTCTTCCGCGCCTCTCATTTGGCATTATTTCCGAACTCCTCTTTTCCTCTCCTTGTTTCGAGTGCCGAGTTATTTCGAAATTATCACTAATTCGCCACTTGAAGTGTGATCCCAGCTTTTATTAATCCCGGTGGTGATAGGTTTACTTCAAAATCAGAAGTCGGTGTTCAGATGTATCTAACAGATCTACTCAGAGGAGGGCTTGTTAAAGGCAGAAGAGGCTTGCCAGGGCGAAGACAGATGTTCATTTTAATTGGTTAGGTAAATTGCAAGCTTGGGTGCAGCGTGAATTGTGAACAAACGTCATGATTCCTGGTACTTCTACGAGTATTTGATTACAATCCAGTGGTGAATCTTTAAATATTTTACTGCGCTTTAATGTATAACGGGAGGCATTGTTGCTTTCATTGAAAGAACGAAACAGGTATAGGTAATTTGGCTTTGGGTAGTTTAGCGAGAACACGTTTAAATCTGAAGTATGAAGAATGGTGATGAAATGGCAGTGTTCATCCTGCAGTAATTTTACAGACATTTATTATGTAATTAGTATAAAATTTTGCAAAAGAAAAAGTCAAGTAACAAGGCTTAGGTACTGCAAATTTCAGGAGGTGGTTCAGATAGCTCTTAACATTTGATTTAATATATTGTACTCAAACTTAAATAGTTATTGACAAAATATTTAATTATTATCTAAAAACTAGGGAAGAGATAATTTAGAAGCATTAGTATCGCAACGGAAATTAATTTTAACGTGAATGAGAAACTGGATCATTATTTTACAATTATAAAATTGTAACAAAATTCCCTTCTAAGAACGCTTCAAACACTGTGAGCTATCTCACTGTCCATGAATTATTACTGGTAACAGTAGAATAATTGTCAAGATGAATCCGAGATATAGCAATATATCTAAGTGTCTTCGCTGTTCAGCCAGTTTTTATGAAATAATGATCTCATAATGCTAAACTAAACACTTAGCTGGTGGAATATAAGTAATATTGCTAGAAGGTAATACTTATCAATCCACATATACCCTACCATTCGATCATCTATATTTAATCCTCCGAATATGTATCTCTTAGCATTTTACATTTCCTTCAGCTTTATTTTTTTTCCCCGTTTCCCAAGAACTTCCCCCCGTCACTCGCCCGATGGAGTGTTTCCTACCCTCGAATCAGTTGATGCGTATTTGAAGTAGGGAAAGGAGAGGAGTGTTCTCAAATGAAGAGCAGCATCCTCAAGTTGGTCGTTGCCTTAACATAATCCCGAGCGAGAGCTTTACTGAAAACTTGTTAACTATTAGATGAGAAGCCAAGAAAATGACTGCATGGAAAGGGGGAAAATTTTTAGCTGTATAAACTGAATTGCTAAAATAGACTTAACCTCACAAAGAAGGGATGAGTACATATTGAACGTTAGTTTCTCCCTCGAAGGTTACTTTGTTAACGTGTATACCAACGCAACTTTTAACGATCAAACGATAATATACCGTGCGTAGAACTTTTGAATTTTGAACTTTTTTTTAGATTTCTAGGTGCATATAGGAACCAATGACAGCACAAAATAAGGCGTTGATCTTTGTGTGGAAATATTGCAATCAGTGCCATTAAAATAATTCTTCGAGCATTTCTAGCTAAATTCTGTGTGAGATTGTGATGGGGTAAAATAAATTAATCTTTCTAGAATAATTAGGCTCGTTTAATATACTATATGCTAATAAAATCTATGGGCATTATCGTACAGTTTGTTGTAATACCAGATTCATTATAATTCGCCATTTGCAAACTTTGGTAGTACCAAAGCAAATAAGACAATTGCGCTAAAACTACTAATTACTTCATACACATTACTTCACTACTAATTACATCAACTTCATTACTACCTGTAGAATATGAAAATAATTTTGTCTGTCGGAGGGATCCCTGATTTTTCATCCTTTTTTAAATAATTTTTTGCGCATAAATAAAAAAAAATGCCGTAAATTTGTATTTTCAATCGGATCTTTTATCTTTGAAATTCGAACTTTAAAATTATATTTTACGAAATGGTCATAATCGCTCAAATGTATACTCTGTGGTGTCTGAAAATTGCGCAAATACAGAGGCTTCCGATCCCTTGACATCAATCTTTCCTCCATAAAACGAATACACTCTCAGCAATAAGGATCATTTTCTTTCCGTTGTAACTTGGGAGAAAACTTTTCAATTATCAAGTAGACATCAAGCAAAATAGTAAAAATCTCTTTTCAATAACCAACATTTGAAAAGTGACAAAGGTTGAGGCTTAACGCATTTACATTAAATTTTAGAAATACATTTTTTAATTGGGCCGCTGCTCATATCTCATACATTTTAACCAAGTAATGAGTTATTGGCTTAAAGTTTCTTAGGGGATATTCCTAAAATGTTTGTGTCATCTATTAAATAATTTCTGTCATTCATAATTTTGTTCCTATGAGTAGTGGTATGCTTTCTTCAGAGCCCTATTTATCTTGACAGTTGATTTTTACTTTTAAGTGTCATCATTAACACGGTGCCAGTCCCTAGTTTCCCTGAAAAAAGTATTATACATAATTATTCATAAGGTTGATAAAGCAATTGACGAAGAATTCGTTTAATAGAATGGTTTGAGGCGCCCCTTTGTGGAAGCGTTTCATATTGGAAAGGAAAATGTTTTTTCTTCCACATATATTTTATTATACAAGACCTAGGTTTCGACTTATAAAGTCATCATCACATTGTCTCAAAGTTATAGTCATCCTGGTGACCTAGGTCATGTGCAATAAAATATATGTGGAAGAACAATGTGTTTTCTTTTCCGAGTAACTCGTTTTCTTTGAAGGATTATTAAAGTTTTATATCTGATTTTAACTTGATCTATTAATTTAACTTTTCACATTTATTATTTATTTGACTGTTTAAGTTCATTATTGAACTCTGTATAATCCGTCATCCAAAATCAACGTCATAAAGCCAACGTCTGATGAACGAGAGACTACATTCATAGCTACAAGGAGAATTTTTCCTTTGAATCGAATGATTGAAAACATTGATAGCTTTGGAGACATTGTGTCTTGCTCTTACTTTTCTCCTCTTCTTTATATCTAGCTCTGACTTTTGTGAGGAAAACCCAGTCATTCTCTCACCACTTTTACTCCCTGTGAGTCTGGGCACCATCTTTTGGGGGAGAGGAGTTGGATAGAGGCCGGCTGGAGGGCAGCGAGCGAGGAAGAGCAGGCGAGTGGAGGAAGCCCTCATAAGCCGGAGATAGAATTGCAAAACGTTCACTATTGGACCGGTCGGCGATAAAGTTCCTCGAGGCGAAAAATAATGGAGCCTATCTTTGCAGAGTTCATGAAAAGGGATCGGGAGATGGCAGAAATGGGGGATGGGATGCGTGGAGAGAGGAAGAGGAGGTTAGAAAGAAGGTGAGAAATCGCAAGAAGGAGAGTCAGAGGTGGGTCGGGAAAGTGAAGGGGGCAGATATAGAATTCGTGGAACATCTTGAGGTCAAAGGGAATTCGTCAATGGAATACAGGGTGAGATTTAAAAAAAAGGAAAGGGAGATAACGTGATAGGAGCACAAAACAGAGCAAGTTTTTTCTCATTACCATTTCCACAAAGGAGGCAGAGCTTACGGCTCATGCTCAAGGAACGAGATCCAAATATGTGTTTACACGTTTAACAAATATGAACTGTCACGTTTCCTGCTTAATTTTGCTTTGATTTAGTCTCCTGATTAGAGAATTCGATTATCTCAGTTTTGATTATACGTTTCTCCTGCGCAAGTTTCCTCGTTTTGCATGCCATTGAGAAGAAAAGGACAAAATCAACGACGATCGGCACATGTCACTGCATAAAGCTAAGAAGCGTTCAAAAAAAGAATTGAAAGGCAATTTAGAGGATACGAGGTCTGAAGCCTGAGGGATAGCACCAAGGTTTCCAGGACAAAAAAAAAGAACGCCGCCATCTCGCAGAGGAGTACCTAGCGACGTGAGTTGGTGGAAGGTGCGTATCGCTCCGAGAGCGGTAGAAAAATAAAGCGAATGAGAGGAGGGTAGAATCAATGGATCGTCGAGGCAGAGGGGAACGATCAGCGAAGACGACGCGGAATATTTCTGCAAGGTGCGCCATTCGCAAGTCGGGAGAGTCAACGTTTGAAGGAGATAGGAAATAAAAAGAAAATTCCGCTCCCGGGAATGAAGGTAAAAATACCGTCACCCTGGTATATGGGGCAGAGAAGTGGGAGCGGAAGGTGTGGATGGTCGTCGGGAGCGGAGTTGGTAGACGGCGGGCGCAAAGAGGATTCAGTTCTATCCACCGTAAAACAGGAAATAATGGCGCTTTGACTAAGTCCTTATCGTTGGGAACAGGCGGGGAAGCATCGGTGTCGTCTCCCAGCGACTCTCCCCTCCTCTCCGTCGAGCGCCGCCAATCCCACCTCCCGGTCCCCGCCCTCTCGACGCCGTTCCCACCTGCCCCGCCAGACGAACTCCGGCGCGCAAAACTTGCACCGCTCTTCTCCTCCCTCTCTGCACCTTACATCTCTCTTTTCTCCTGGTACGTTCCCATACCATTCTCTTTAGATCTTCCTCCGTCTTCCTTTACCTTCTAACTCCAACTTCGCATTCTCCCACTTCCGATTCACTCCCTCCCCCCTCCTCCGCTCCCGTCCATATATTCCTTCGGAAAAGCAACAATTCTATCTTTACCCGCACGCATTGTTGAAAGGGGAGGGGCTGGGAGAGGAGGGTAAGATGAGGGAGGTGAGAGGAACCTCCGGTTCCCATGGCAACCTCCCAAGGGAGCGAGTCGATCATCTCTTCTTTTCTTTCCTTCTTCCCTCTTCATCTTCGCCCCCTCCTCATCTCCTCATTCGTCTGCTCCGATTCTCCCTCACCTCGCCCTTCCTTAAACTCACCCTCTTATGCCCTGGGAACCCCCGCCCTATGTTTCCTTGAGATTCTATCAGCCCGCGGAGACCTGGAGGAGGAAAAGCGATTCTAGGCGCAATGCCGCTGTTTTCTCGCTTCCGTTGCCATTTTCATTTTCCTTGATGAGGATCTGAGGGCGATATTCATGTTTGGGAAGATAATTGTATTGCCGCATAATTTGATGATTTTACAGTTCACTATGGTGCATGAGTGTTTCTCCGGGTATACGGCGAATACATATTGCGTATCTATCTTATCGGAAACAGCTATTACATATTACTGGAATAAGTTTCTGTATTTTTTTACTCTTTTTGTTTTGCCTGTTGCATTTTTAGATTGTTTCCGAGTGGTATCTAATCTTTAGGTGCCATTATTAAAAACGTACACATAGAGTAATATTTGTGAGTCTGTATTTATTTTCCGAATTAAAATGTATAATTGATCTCCTTGAGATAAATGAAAGGTAAATGTTTCGGGGGATAATCCTTTTTGAACTGTTTGATATTATTTTTGTTTTTATTGAAATATATCCTCATAGCCCGATTTCTATGGACTGTCTATACCCAAGTAATTATGTTAATTTACTTGTTCCAGCTTGGGGCAGTTACAGTTATTAGTGGGGTAATGTAGGCAGTAATGTGAATGAATCTGTAATTGAAAATCTGTGATGTTAGAGGTTTTGTGTTTCAAAAACATGACTTTGGTTTTATTCTCATTGATAACGAGATCATTATCATGTAGTCATTTACTGATATTATTTAAGTCAAGTTTAATTCCCCGAATAGCTGAATTGAAAATAATGACTGCAATTAGCTATCGAATGATTGAGGTATTCGGGAGAGGTTTTAAGCGAGGACTGGTCCACAGTGAAAAGAATTACAGCAAAAAAATATGTAACTTTGCCATCAGAGTTATTGTAAAAATGAGATGCAAAAATAACTACTATCGTTCATCGTTAGGTTCGTGAATCGGAAGATAACATAAACAGCGTGGACTAGAATAAAATGCCGCATATCCCTAATTAAAATGGAATGAACTAAGTGGAAGGAGATTCGTACGCATTCGATATAGAGAGTAAGTGCCAGAGATTAACAGAGCTGTGGAAGTAAATAAGAAGCAAAAATAAAAAAATGAGCTGGAAAGATTTAATCCTTAAATCCAGCCACGTTTAACGTGTTAGTTGAGAATTTTAGTAATTAGCTGAAAGCCCTTAGATGAAATAGTTTCTTAAATCCGATCATTAATTAATTTGGGAATTACGAAAAGGTTTTAGTTTTTCGAAAAAAGATGGCGATCAACCTCTCATTAATATGCTGAGCCAGACAAAAACTCTAGCGATACTTCGAACTTCTTTATTGATTATGAACTGAATTTTGGCTTTTAACAAAGGTTAAAGTTAAAAGATTTAGTTTTGTCATCATGTGTTATCAGTTTGAAGATTGGTTTATGTAAGCTTCCCAGATTATCCTGTTTCCGCCCAATCTCTTCACTTCCTCATAACTTCCTTTGCCTCGCGTAAGATCTTGTTCTGAGATATTTTTCTCCTTATTTTCTATAATTATGATTTTCAGTAAAACATCTTGCGTGAGGCTACGTCCAGTCAATTTTCGCTTCCTCTTTCCAGTGTCCTCTCTCCAACCATCTTACGAAGTATTTCTTCATAAGTCACTCTGCCTCTCCATTTTATTTCCAGAATTCTTTTGTAACACCACTTTTCCTTCGCCTCCAATTTTTTTCCTTTGTTTCTCCTATTGTCCATGTTATACGTACATTTGTAGAAATATATACTTCATATAGAGATAAAAAAAAACAAAAAGTTTATGTGGAAAAACAAAGTGGTTTGATTTATAAAAACGTTCATATATAGATGTTAATGCATCACTTCGTTATGTCTAAGCTTTTACCGTTTGCTATTAGTAGGCGATTCCTCAGAAGCATGCCTTCTTCGTCATGTTTATTCTGTTCACTTTGTCTCTCTTGTTTCTTCCACCATTGATGATCCTGCTTCATCTATAGCCACACTACGCCACTTGATCCAGTGTGTTTCTTCTCAGTCTAGGAGATTATCTTTTCTACTTCGACAGCACACTTTAATTTGAATTTTGTTTATTTGAGGTTGTACATTTTTATTCTACATTCTTGCTATTATCCTTGTAGTAAACCTTCATTTTAACTAGGCAGTATTGAAGTGGGTCTAAGAAAAATATAGAAGGCGGAGTATGAACACAAGGAGGAAGAACACTCATTCCGTGATAAGGTGACATAGACTTCCTACAGAACAAGGGAAGTTTGAAGGGGAAGTAATCCTCTCTGGAGGAAGAGATTAAAAACTGAAACATCTTGATAATCAGTTGAATTGAGGTGAGGTTATGGTCCTCTGCAATGGAAGCTAGATTGATGACCAGGCTGCAAGAATAGGCAAAGTCACATAAAACACAGGAAAGAATTATACGAGTTATGCCCATAAAGTACGAGTTGTTTCGTCAATGGTAAAAATGTACTTATATAAAACACATTTTATTGCACTTTTAGATAGCTACAAACCTAATTCACTTCTCGCCATAATCGTCGTTCACTTTTAAGTATTGTTCGTATCGCTTCTACCAGCTTTTTTAACCCCTCTTCATAAAAATTGGCCGCCTTAGAGTTGAACCAATTGACGAGGTCGTTCTTGAGTTACTCTTCGGTTTCGAAACTTTTTTTCACCGAGCCACTGTTTCAAGTGCAAGAAGAGGAAGTAGTCACCTGGTACAAGGTCTCATCATCTCCATCTTATTGGTAACGGCCCAAAAACTCTCGTCCACTGGACTTTCTTTGCTCTTTGTGGTGGCCGGTGAGCATTTTCAATACCCATCTTGCACACAATTGGTGGTGTCCGAGACTTTCCGTAACAATATTGTAGACAGTAGTGCGACCAATTTGAGGAAATTGTTCAACCAGACCATTAATCGTCAATCGACAATCATATCGCAGTTTTTGTTCCACTTTCGAAACAATTTCATCGGTCAGAATACTGGGACTGCCACTTCGCTCTTCGTCATGGACATTTGTTCGTCCATTTTTAAAATCACATCACGGCACCATTGTCTAACCTTTCCTTCACTCATAGCTCTAGGTTCATTAACTAGGCATAATTTCAGATGAATGTCATCGGCCGACAATCCTTTTGCACACAAGAATCGTTTGACAGAACGCACTTCACAGCTGGCGGGGCCAAAGATTGTCGCGGACATTGTTGTTTGCATGCACGGAAAATCAAACGATTTCTGAAACAAAACAAATGCTGCTATAGCTTCTCAATGAATCAGTAGATGGCGCTGCATGAGTAAAAAAGTGTTCTGAAGTGCCAATATTTAAATTAAGCAAACGGCTCTTACTTTATGAATATGCTTCGTAATTATTACTATGAGGCTAGCGTTTTGCAGCACAGATACTGAAAACAAGAAGTAAGTAGTTAACAGAATATGAATATAAAAGCAGAAAGATAAACTCAATGTACTCAGAATGATAAACTCAAATGTGGAGGTTATGGAAAAATTGGAAGAGAGGTGAATTTGGTTATTTAAAAGGTCACTTATGCTCTGAATCACTTTGCCTTCATTTGTGATACGATGAGAAAACGTTTTACTTATTCTATTAGTATTATTATTATAAGGTAATCTATCGGTTTAGGTAGGTTTTGGATGGACAAAACTATCAAATAAATATTTCATGACTCCAAACAAAACCAATCCAGCAACCTACTCGACATCAAGTCCTTCTTCATCTCTGTGTACTTCCTTTCTCCATTCATCCTCCATCATTTATTATGTATATTATATCATAGAATTTCGCTGCATCTTGCTATATATAAGTACATATTTTGTAGAAGACAAAAGAATACTTCACGCTCAAAATTATTGTAATTAAGTAATTTACCGGTTTAGGTAGGTTTTGGTTGGACATAACTACCAAGTAATTATTTTGTGACTCCTAAACAAACACAACCCCTCACCCTGCTGCACAACAAGTCCCTCTCTATATACTTTCTCCTTTCATCCCATCCAACATCCCTATCCTGTTCTTGCCCTTTCCCCGTCTGCCCAACATTCTCCCCTCTATTACCTTCTTCAACATCCCACTGCCGCTCAATACGCCTTTCATCCATTTTTCCTGCCTCCATAGGATTTCTCCCAACAAACCCTTTTCCCGACCCACTATCCCTAGTACTTCCTTATTTGTTTTCCTTTCGGTCCATTTTACCTTCGCCATTTTCCTCCACGTCCACATTTCAAAAGCCTCCAATCTACGTCTATCCTCCTGCTTCAGTGACCACGTTTCCGCGCTGTACATTTCGCTACTCTCTAGCTAGTTTCTTTGACTCTCTTGAAAGTGGGCAATTTGCGATTCTGTTTGAGTACTCTCCCGTAATCTCTCTGATACCTAATCACAACACATACATATCTTAATTTTAATAATCTTCCAAACTATATTACCTAGATATTATACCCTGCGTTACAGCTTAAGAATATAATTTCAACACAAGTGCACTGTCAATTGAGGCAGAATTGCCGATTTGTAGTGCGCAAAGGTTATATATTTTGTGCGTTTTGGTAAAACTGTTCTTTACGGCTGATATTTTTACCAGCATCTTATTTATTAGATCGTGAGGTTTTGGAAATTGTGCTTAACGGTTCACTGCCGAGGATTTGGATAAGGTTTCTGTCAATTTCAGATATTTTACAAATGTCGATAGTGAAAACGACGAAAATGTCATAGTTTTGGGAAAGAATATTGAAATATTAAGTTGAAATTCGTCTTTGTAGCGGTAATGTGAAAAATGAAATATTTTTCTAATGATATTAAATTTCCATGGGGTCCAAAGTCTTACTAATTTTACAAAATATATACAAAATCTGTATGGTACGAGTAGGAATGGTGAAAGCTCACGCCTAAAGGAAATGCTATTGAAATCGATCGCGGTTAGCAAGATCCTAAGAAGGAAAAAGGCTCAACGGAGCGTAGTATAATGTAGTATGAACGAAGTGGGGTGAAGTGAAAAGAAGATGAGATTGACGGGAGCCCGAGTAAAATGAATTCTTCCATGGAGAGAAAACTGGTCCTGAATAAGCGGATTATGAATCGCGCCTTCGTTAATTCTTTACTCCCTCGAACGCCTTTTAATTTATCACATTTCGTTGTCATATAAGAAAAAAACTACACAAGTATAACTTTTTCTTTTTTTATCGTATATTAAAAAGTTTGAGAGTACTAAATTATCTTCCATTCAACATGATTGGAAAAATGACATAAATATACACTCTTGCCGAATATTTTTGCCGAATAATTTTTTGGCTCTCGGGTGTAGTGCTCACTCTTTTCAGCCCTAAGGTATCCTCTCCTACTCCAGAGTTCCTATCCACGTGAATTATAAATGTCTTCCATTCATTATTGTCATACGTTAATACATATGGAAGAGAAAAAGCCGAAGAAGTAGAAATTGAACTGTAGTATTCTATAAATTATTAGTGGAAAGCACTGTAGATAGGTGGAATTACTTTTCTCCTTTTAATTTCACTTAGCTTGCAGGCCATTAATTAGTGTATAAGGATGTTGATTATTCATTTTCAGCTATATAAGATCAACAATAATGCCTTTCATATTTTGTGGTAATCTAGTATTATGAAAATTTTGGCGCATGTAATACGATATCTAAGCATGTAATACTTGTCTACACCTTTGTGACGTGCTGCTACTAACGTGGACATGAACCAACTAAAGTGTGGGAAAATAATGGCATTAACCTTGCTTTTGGCAAAAAAATACTTATCTCCACTATTTTGATTGTTCGCTGGACACACAACATCTTAACTATATCGATTAAACACTTGATATCTCCTGTATTGGTGTCTTGATCTCCCCTACCATAGTATAATGCGGATATTATAATATTTTCAGCATCATTCCCAAGTTGAAGTCATTTAATATGTAACTTAACTCTGGCTTCGTGAGTTAGTATTACTCTGTATCTCTAATACTCTGGGTAAGCTACTAATTGCGCCTATATTATAAAACATTTTCTAAAAACTTGCCCCTAAACGCTGAATACGATTTAATTCTGCAATGAAATCAGCTTTATGGTGGTACCGTGGAAAAACTAGCAGTACAATACTAATTAAGCGTAATTAGTAAAAAAAACATCAATCTTCTATCCTCTCCTTTCATTTCCTCATTACTATTCGAAAAAAGATTTAATCATGTGTTACATTTTAAACTAGCACCGTATTTGTGGAGGGTTAGTTGGACTATGGAGTCTCAAATCTCTCCCAAATAAAGGTGGTAAGTAAATAAAATAATTGTTCAGAATATTTTCCCGTTTCCTTGCTCATGGTATTGATGCCAGCAGATGCCTGAATAGCGATAAAATTTATGTCACTAACTACTATAGATCCAATTATTTTAATGTTATTCTTCACTTACTTAGGAAGATGTTGGACAGAAAAATATAGAACGCCCTATAATGCTATGAAGGAATAGTTAGAACACAATGGTATTTATTTCCATCGTATCAGCGTTCAAAATAATACTAGTTTTTATCTATAAGCAATTTGTGCGGAATATCTCTTAAATTTGGTGACTATTTCTATGAGCTTTTTAGAAAGCTATCCCTCTTTTTTGTCATAATTCTCTCAATATAACGGTTTGCAGATCTTACACCTGCTATTTCATCCCAAATTCTGCGCCGTTTGGCTGTACGTATCATTTCTATTAAATTGAAAAATATGCAAATAGTAGTTCTCTTTATATTTTATCATGTTTCCGCTGAGTGAAGCTTGATCTTGTTTGTAATCTCGTGCCAAGTTATAATTTCACTGTTGCTCGTTCAATTTTTAGTATCATAAGTTCTTTTTAATGAATCACCTACAGAGTTCTCCCATTAGCCATGGATTCTTATTTCTGAAATTTATAAGCTATCGAGAACATTGTGGCCAATTAGGGATTTCTTCGTTATTATTTCTAAATACGACTCTATTTCCGACTTTAGTTCCTTCAAAAATGCCAGTTGACATTTGGTCGGCCCCTGAGTTAATGGTCTTCAGTAAAAGATCACATCGGTTACATGATGTTTGAAATTCTGTCGCCGGACAGAGAGAAGTTATTTGGTAAGTCATCGAAGTGTATTTAGGGATTCAATACTTTATATTTCGTTGAGAATAGAAACGTATCCCTTCATTCTTATATTCGTAGCCCTTGTTGTATTTCGGAATGCTGGTGTACTCTCGAGGATGTTCATTTGTTAATATGCATTAAATGAGACTGACTGGTGAGAAACCTTTGCGTTTTTACGGTTCAGTACATTCAAAGATAATGTTAATTCGATCCGATCAATTAATTTGAGTCATTCAGATGTTAATTCTCGACTTCTAATGCACTCGAAGAATATTGTAAACGGATGTTGGCTATTGCGTCCCAATTTTCGTATTGGGCTTATTTTATCTCGGTGATTAGGAGGTGCTTTATTTACTTACAGCTTTTTCATATTAACTTTCGGTAAACCTTTGAAATAACTATCTGCGGCTTAGAAAATCACCCTAAGGGAATAGAGTATGATTGTTTGAAATATAGTAAATTTGGATGCCATTAACATGCTTGAATGAAAATGGTAGCTCATACCACCGAGAACATTAATTAAGGCAATTCAAAATATTGAACTCTAATATAAAATGTAATTAATGCTAACGTATGTTTTTAAAATGCCCATGTTTAAATTAGCTTCATCTGGCACTCACATTTTACTTAGCTTGGTTTAAATCATTTAATTAATATTTGGTCATAGATTTGAGGACAACGACCTTGTTCATGATAAACAAAGGTTAAAATACCGGTTTAAATTCTATTATCGTATTATTATATAAATCTCGTTGCAATCAGGCATTTGTCCTGGTGGCAAATGGCAAGTCTGTTCAACGATCATTCTTCCAATGTACATACATACTCGGGAAGAAAAGATATGAGACAAAATGCTCTTATATACAATGACACTAAAAGATTAGCAACTTTAATTTTGCCATCACATTCACACTATACAAACAAAGCACCGTCCATCGCTGCACTCCGTCCATAATCACGCACTTCTCAACTTCACATACCGTTCAAAATCACGCACCGTTAACACATCATTAACTTTTGCAATACAACTTCTCACGCCGTCCACATCACGAACAGGAAAAAAAATTTCATAAGTGCAATAGCATAATAATCACTGACCAATAAAATTTATCACCCAGTAGCTGCTTTACACTTATTCTTTGAACTTCTAAAATTGGATGAAAAGGGCTCAAACAAGTCTCCAGGCAGCTTCTTCCATTCAACAAGTTTTCTGCTTTAAAAAGAATATTTTTTCTTATTTGTTTTTAGTTATAATTTTATTTTAAGACTGAGGTTTTTTTTTCTCTTAATGTCTGATTTTTCTATCTCTTTCTATTTATGTAATGGAGTTCTAATGGAGGATAAACTACAGTTAACGTTCACAAAAATGTCTTAGTTAGTTTTTGTGATGATTTCTTACACAATTAGGAAACAATAATTTTTTTGTCATTTAGACAAGTATCGCACGTGTACTGAATGTTAATTCTGAACGAATCGTTAAAGAAAAATTTGCTGCAGAAAGGAATAATTATTAATATTGCATTAATTTTAGAGCTTGTGGAAATGAATTGCCAATCAAATGCGTAAAACGATAGTTAGATTTATAACCAAGTGATTCTCAAAGAAATGAATGTAACCAAATGTAACTCTTCGGAAAATCAGGCTCTTTTAAGAATTTTTATGTTTATGTGTAGGTTTTAGCAATATTCTAGCATTATTGTTATCCATTAATTCACAATAATAGGATGAACATTACATTATTTTTAGCCATTGTATAAGATCAATTGGATAATAATTGCATTAATTTTAGCCATTATTTAAGATAAATTGGGTGAACATTGTAAAGAGATTTACCCTTATAAATTTGCATAGGTTTGGTACTACACACGATTGCAATCATAATTGGTTTATAAAAGCGTAAGGGCCCAAAACTGCAAATCGTCCGTCGGATTTAGCTAACATGATGGTTTTTTGGTTGGGAGAAACTTTAAATATACCACATGCTCAACAGTTATTCTCGGTGATATCTCATATTTCTCCACGGAAAAATCTCTTCTCATTGTGTTTGTAATTTTATGCGTGACGGAAAGTTCATTCGCTCCCTGATTTTCCTTCGTAGCTTACGTACGTTAACCGCGCTCCTGCCCTCAAAATAGCTTTTAAATCCGATTATGTAATATTTCTTGACCTCTCCTCCCTTCCTTCCCTTAGCCTCACGTCCTCTCGCCAGCCATTACACTATTTGGCTAGTTTTCCGTTCTATTTCAATGTCCGCCGACTGGTGTTTCCATCTCTCTGTCTCTCGAGTCGCCGCACTCTCGCTGTGATGCGGCTTTTTACCTAGAAAGGTTTGAGCTTTAGGCTGGAAGAGGGAGAAGTGTCATCTTGACCTCGGGAAGAGAGCCTTTGTCCTCTCGGCCTATCTCCTCCCCCCCCACCGTCTCTCCCCCATCGCTCACACCCCTCCATCCCACACTAACCCCTCTCCGCCCACTCACGCTGAAATGCCACCATCGTCACTCCTCCTTTTCCGCCATTCGTCCACATTCTCCAGGGCAAACTTCCCATATCGTCCTCGTCACGTCCCGTCCATTTATTTTATCATGCCCCTTTCCCTCCGTTAGGGATGTATGAAAATGGACATAATGTTTCCATTTTTATCTCCACGTCCTTCAGCACATATCTGCGTGGATATGAACTTGCTTTTGGTGCTCAAGCGAGTAAGCTGTAAGCGAGAAATTTGAGTATGTCCGCTACGGAGTTGCTTTTCCCTTCCATGGAATTACTATTAGTGTCGAGACAACTCTTGAGAAATGCCTTATAATATGATAATAATGATTTGATTTGTTCCAGAGGCATTGGTTTAATATTTATAATATTATTAACTTTTATGTATGTTCCTTTAAGTTTAAAATATATGACTTATTGCATTGATATTTTGTTACCAAAAGCTCAAAAATAAAAAGTGGTTCTGATGGAAAAAAAGGTTTCATTATCTCCCAGACGACCCATAGTACAAAAATTCTGCCAATGTCTATTTTTACTTCCTTTCAAAGTACATTTTCTCCAGATTTTCTGTCAGAAACTGTTCATTCGTTCTGAGTTAGTGATTTTTCCACTGCAGGAGTTGAGGACTTACTTAGTTTGGTGCGAATTAATGTCAGCTTTCAGAGAGCCTGTTTCAACTCTAGCTGTTTTCTGGAGCATAAAAATTTTTATATCATATCTTTATGAAAGTAGGCTTAGTGTCTTTATAGCTGGGTCTCCGTTCATTAAAAAGACGTAAACCTTGACTGATGATAGAAAATTCCGTATTTCTTCGAAAAGAGTAAAAATATACTATATGTAATTTGTTCAAGATGAGACTTTTGAGAAATACTGAGATGAAATTAGTAATAATTACTTGTTTTTAGCAATTATTAAAATATTAAATGACAGACCTCTGTGATGGATCCAATTCAACTTTTGCGCTGTTAATGTAGTAACTGCGAAGAAAACGAACATATTATCTACATTACTTCCATATTCTCCTTTGACAGTTAACATTCCTGGCATCCTTTATCGTTTAACAATTTATTTGGCTTGGAAGAATATATCATAGTTAAAAATTTTCCGTATGGATGGTATAATTCATAATGACGGGGCTATCACTAAATCTTAAATAAGGTGGAATCAATTGTCGAAAGTTCTTCGTGACGTTAATTATGTAAATTGGTGTCAAAAATTATAAAGTTCAGGTGATAAAAATAATATATAATATGCCTTTAATAATTGATCAGTAGTACCACGAATATATTACGGTTGTATTTATATAATTTTTAAGTGCAATACATTCTATAAAGTTACTTCCAAGTACACTGGCTTAGGAGCATCGGATTCAGAACTAGAACTCGGGATCTCTTCTCCAGAATGTCTTTCAGGCAGCTACATTAAAAACCATCCCCACTAAATGAGAAACTTATCGGTTACTTCTAAGTTCTAAATACTTACTGTCAACATTATTAGCACATTCATTTCATATTGATGTAGTATTTTTCATAATTGTTCCGTTTATTTCCTTCCAGAATATTATGGTATACTCTAATCAGTAGAATTTTAGGTTTATCTCTTGGAGCATTGACATTTGAGTCACATCATTTGCACATTTTCCCATTGTCTCTCGATGAATATTGGAACCCTTCTTACATGCGATATATATATATATATATATATATATATATATATATATATATATATATATCACACCCTATGTCTGCTTATACATGTCCTTATTATCTCTCATTTTTATTTACCCTCCCTCCTCGTATAATGTTTCCCTACTGCCATCAAACTGCTACCCTCATGACTCGATCATGTACACTTTTAACCTCGCTTACTGACCCCGAATTGCATGATACTTTATTCTTGCGCTTTTCCTAAGCGAGGTTCTCTCCTTTCCGAGTCTCCATTTCTCCGACTCCCTTCTCCTATAACTTGCATGCATCTTAACTTTGGTTTTCCAGGTCGGTGCCAAATTGACTACCGCGATCAGCAACTTATTTGTAATCTAGACCTCTCAGCCCTAATTTGTCTCTGTTTTTCTATGACATTGATTACAGTAAGCAAAAACCATTGGGTATTATTGGGGCCGTAAAATTATGCTTCATTTATTTCCCTGTACCTCTAAAAGTAGTATTCAAAGGAGGTTTTTATTTCTAAGCCCTAATTGTAATCAATTTATGATCAAAGCGCGTTCAGGCCAGATAACTCTTCCAGAATAATTAATCAAATGAAAAAAAACCTTGAGTATCTACGTATTTAGGAATTAAGGTGAAAATTATTACCCGTTCCGCTTACCTTTGAAAACAATTTTACTTAATATGTTAACGCAGAATATCAAGTTTTGTTAGAGGCCAAATTTCAACAAAAATCATGTCATTGTTTCTAAACCCCAGGAATTTGTAGGAACTAGGAAACTAAAAAAATGGGGAAAATGGGAAAAGGAACTAGGAAACTAAAAAAATTGCAAATGCAACTTGAGTCATATTAAATAATATGTTCAAAAATACCCTTCCAGGTGGAAATTTAACGACTTAGTCAATCAATGTTACCAAAAACAACATTAATAAAATTAAGAATGCATTATTTTAATAAATCAACGTCTTTCATTGTAAACTAAGGATGATTATGTTCTGTCTGAGTTTAGAACTATTTATTTCACCTTTGAAGATCTGTATTTTGTCGCATAGAAAGATACGGGAATCCAGACGTTGAATTCTCACGTAGAATAATTTCCTGTTGAAATTGAGTTGAAAATGAGAATTTGATTGCGTAATTAGATGTTAGTGCATATGAGATTCCTCCTTCATTTGAATTCGCTCTGAAATTAATAGGATGATTGACTCATAAAACCATAATACCATTTACCCAATGAGTTTTTGAATGATACCATCCAATTTGTACGGGAGTACATTATGAAGGTTAATTCGTATTTAATTGTTTCCGAATGCTTTCCACTCATCTCAAATTGTTCATTCTAATTAGTTGCTTCTGATTGAGTGGTTTTTTCATTATTTTTATTCCTTTCAAGACAAATTTTATTATAGTCAAGAGATTCCCTTCTCTACCCACGAGAATAGAGAACATATTCAATTTTCTTTCATTTTATTTTTGAACGAGATTATTCGGTTCTATTAGTTGTCAATTTTATGGCACCGCAGGGAAATGTACCCCTAAGTATTGGTCCAGCTGTAATGCCAATCATGTCTTCATAATTTCCTAACGAAACTTTAATTCGGACATAATGCTATAAGTTTTCACTTGTTAAATACAAGTACTTGTGCACGAATGAGTATTAAAATCTACAATAGTCTTAAAAATAGTAAAACATTGTACAAAGTCCGTTCAAAATTATTCAGAACTCTTTTATGAATTTTTCGTAAATACCTGAACCAGAGTGGTCGTTATCTCATTCAAAGTAAACCCCTCCTGGATTGGTACACCACCCACGATGGCGTTGCCACTAACACCTGGAAACTATCCTTGTTGGATTCTTACGAGATTACACGTAGGTTTTCTGTGATTTTACCTCGATATCTACAGATGTCTAAAATTGTCAGTCATTCAATAAGAATTTCGTTTGAGGAAAGAAGGTTACGTCTGTTCAAACCGTTTCAGGTAAGCATGTTTGGTGAGGTAGCGTGTATGGTGTTGGTTTCGCCTAAATGTTTACCAATCAGTGCTGATGTGTAGATGAATTTCTTTGATCCAGTGTCAGAAATCGAGAAATATATATTTAAGCTTTCCCATCCAATTTTAATTTGCTTGTAAGGGTGGCATGGCTTGAATCCTTCATCTCTAACGCGGGGAAACATCATCATCATCTGTTCTAGTATATTTCAGCATATATATATTTTATGAATCTAGCCTCGAACTTAGGAATTGTATTGCTGCGGTTTTCTTACGGCTAAAATCGCACTTTTGCTCACATTGCTCAGGCAATGATCTTGAGCATCAGCCAACAATGAATCCGACCACTTGGCTAACCGACTACCTATTTTTTTTTCATCTGCAAACGTAAGTTTGCCATCATGCCAGTCACAAAAATTCTTTTCTAAGTCATATTATTTAAAACTTCCCGGTGATGAAGGAACACTATACCTTATTCTCTTACCCATCACTGTTCAGCCCAGTTGATTACATTTACGCATTTCCTAATGAGTCGCCTATCCATCCACTCCGCTACTAAATTCCGCAGTACTTCAATTTTCTTCTTCACTCAGATCGTTTGAACGCTTTGTCGAAATCTAAAGAGCATCTAAAGATATGCTGTTGTATTTTATATTCCTTTCTCTGTTGTCATTGCTGCAGTAACATCTTCGATGTTTTCCGGCTTAACTTCGTGGAAATTCATTATCACCGAAGTAAAAGTACTAATATATGTTTTCACTCAATTATATTCGGTACAACTAGTTTCAACGCATCGGCGTCATCCTCGGGTGCGATACCTCCATACATACTTCACTGGAGGTGAAGTATATATGGAGTTATATGTGGTGGAGGTGAAGACGGGAATTGGGTGGTTGAATGTGTTGAAGTTGGTGTGAGTATTTGAGCAAGGCAGGGGCAGTCGGCGGCGGCGTGTGGGGAGGGTAATGTCCGAGGAGAATGGAGATAGTCAGGAAGGCTCACGGTTCGTGGCCACGAGGCATTTTCTTAACGAGAGAGGTGTCACAAGTTGGAAATATTTTTGAAAACAATGTAATCAAGGATATGCCGCTTTTTTGTTAGTCTCCAGCTCTTCCAATGTCCATTTAACTCCCTTTTTCGAGAGGGTCTCGGATGTCAGGGGTGAATTCTCTTAAATGCCCCTCCTCCAGCAGATGTCTTGCAAAGTGGGAGTGGAATGATTTCCCGTGAAGGAAACTTCTGCTGTGTTCCTCTCCTCTCGCTCGGAAGGAGTTTCCGGTCTGCCCCACGTACGTGACATTACAATCACTACATTTTAATTTGCACACTCCGCTTTTTCCGATATATCAGTTCTGTCTTTTGTTATATTAAAAAATCTCTAAGATAGCTTCTGTTACAGTAGCCAACCCTAAATTCGTCTTGTGGAAAGATCTTTCTCATTTTTAGGGATACATTTCCGTAGAATGGTAAATTGGCTCCACTTTTTTGTGATCTATCCTACACTTTAGGGGAATGGTAAAGGAGTGAAACTGTTGTTTGAGTCCATACAAATACTGTTGTATCCATTTTTTGTTATAATCCACCTGATGATATTAAGTTTGCGGTTGTACTTGTCCTTAGAGAGTGATTGATATATTGAGAAGCTGGTTCAACATAAAATGAAATGTGGACTTTTTTTGTGAAAAGTGATGGCGGGAATTAAATGGTATGATGTGATCTGTGGTGGTGACTTCGCGGAATATTGAAAATTGAAGACAGTTTTTGTCCTTTGATATCAGGCTGTTCCCTCTCCATTCTATTAACTAACCGATGTTCACCCTTGTACTCGTACTTTTTTACATTATTATGTGACCTACTCCGAAAACTATCAACTACTTTTGCAATATTTTAAAATAAACTTTTATTTTTCATTTCAATTGATTATTCCTCCTCTACAGTTCCATCTTTATTCCTTCTTTATTAAACACAAAAGTCATGATATTTGACCGCATAATTAATCATCTGAAGCAGAACTCAATATTTTTGTCGAATATCAAATTTAAATCTATCTCATATTTTCTTTAAAAAAAATAAACTTATACATACACTCTAATATGCTGAATTGAAATTCTTCCTGAATTGAAAATGATAGTTTCATTTTTTTAATTTTCATCCCTGAATTTCTCTTTCAATTAGTGTTTTAATTTCTTCGTACCTGTTCCTGTCCCTGTATTAGCTAATCGTTTCAGTTATAATTTCTACAATTGCCACAGAGTAGTGGAACGAATACGATATCTGTGAGTGATGGATGCTTTGAATAAATGTACATCTCACTATATTATATCCAAATGGCCAATAAACTGCGTCTCAACACATTATTATTATTTCTTAAGCATGTAGAAATATTTGAAATCCTGCGTGCGTATTTCGTGACGGAATCCAGTTTCTAAATATTCCGTTTCCTTGAGTTCATGTTTGCATCACCATTTCCAGGCGTTACCACCAAAATGGAATTCGACCAAATCTTAAATTGCTAATTAATGTTTAGAAATATCATTTGTTAATGCTTTTCACTTCTAATTTAATTTAATGATCACGAATACTGCCTGATTCCTACATTTACGTGCTCTTTAGGTGAACTGGTAAATGATTTATGGATTGTTCATGAAGTCAATGAAATGGGACAAAAGCGGGATATTTTCACATATCCTCATAAGAATTTTTGTCACTGCTCTTATATGCTAGCTAAAATGACTTGTATGCCAAGGTGAGACGAACTGTTAAAAAAATAACACCGAAGAGAGATAGTACATTTAGAACGCTATACAAAGAGTATAGTAAAACAAACCAATCAATGCAGTATTCATTGGCGGCTCACATTAGCAGAATAAATTATTACCACTTAAAGGCAATCATTCCATGTATCCCTTCCATTAGTTTCCACATTCCATTAAAATCTCCATTAAGAAATTAATATCTCATGAAAAAATGTTATATGATAAACAAATACTATATTTTGGAATGGAATAATATTTATCGTCGTGTGACTTCATCAAAACCTTTTAAGCACAGTGAAATCCAAGTATCACGATATATTTCACCGGTAGCTTCATTTTAAATTAACATGTGCAATATTTTATTTATAGAAATACGAGCATCAAATTATATTCATTTAGTTATCGAAACGAATCCGTTGGCATTAATTTTGCAAGCATATATGCATAAATTTTATGCCGCTATCTGTCCACGTAAGCTAAGCGAAAAAATCGTTTTTTGTGATTTCAAGAATCTTAATCCGTTTGCTAATCTTTTCCATTTAACCTTATATTCACATGTTGCTATTTACTCAGCTGTGTACGTGAATTGTTTCACATCTACTCCTCTGCTGTTGAGATTCCTTCTTTCCCTTATCTTAAGAATATCTTTGACAACATTCACCCGGGACTTTCTCAGTCGCTTACGCCAATCAATGTTTAATAGTTGAATTTTATCGAGTATCTAATGAAATGATTTGGCAATCCCGTAGGTATTGAATTGTAAATTTATATTTCGCGAAATCCATTAGCGATGTGATTTTGTATCGGCTATGAAAGAGCGCATATTCGTAAGCTATTGATGAGATGTTCTGATTACCTCATCTACGCAAACTAGCAAGAAGTGCAATACTTTTATTGACCTAAAATTTTGTGCTCCATAAATAGACAAAACAGTGCGAAAAACACAACATTCAATAATAAATAAGTTTTCTAGTGCCATTTCTATCACCATGAAATACAATTTGAACGTTTTTAAGTGTGTTTCTGTGTAGGAGAAATTAAGCGTCAGCTTTTGATAGCTTCTCAATTCGGTCATTATTTATAAATTGAAATTTTATGTTAATTTCGTTAATTTTTATAAAACAGTGAGACCTTATGTAATATATATGTGTTACTTTCCTTAATTTATTTTGAAATGTGCACAGATTACTCATTATTATCATCATCACTATTATTAACATAATGGGTTATCGATCAGAGGATAAGTTTGTACCACGAAGTTTTCTCGGGTTTCCCACCGGGTCAGGTTGATGAAGTGCACCGACGTTTCGAAGGCTGACTCTGCCATCGTCTTCAGGGTGTCACTTCACCCTGAAGACGATGGCAGAGTCAGCCTTCGAAACGCCAGGGCACCTCATCAACCTGACCCGGTGGGAAACCCGAGAAAACTTCGTGAATACCATACGCCGGGAAAACCTGAGATCCTTCAAGTTTGTATCAGTTCACGAAACTATCATGTTCTCTGCCATTCTATTGATTCCGTCATTATTTGCACCAGAATTTTCTCTTACCAGCTGCCTGCAGTTCACCCAATGCTTTCCTTTGTAATCCTTCCTATTCCTGTTTAATTCAGTTACGGTATTCAGTGAACTGTCGCGCTTCAGAATATGTTCAGCCAATATCCCATTTCTTCTCGCAAGTCTCCTTCATACCAGCCTTCTCTCTTCGCCCACTCTCCGAAGTATATAGTATGCTCATTTAATACTCTCATATCCTTTTTTCCGAGGGTAAAATCAGAAGTTCAATTCAATTAGAAAGATCTGCAATTTCAAAATTAAAATGATCGACGAAGTTATTGTTTTATAATTTATAGACCATTTAAAATAATAAAATTTCTCTATTTTTTACGCATTTGTCATTTATTTCAATGCATTTTTGTAGCCGCTGGGGCAATTTTTGTGAATTCATATATCCTGCTCGTTGAGGAAACTTTGGACATCATCTTTCACCTCGTCATTATAATTTCCTCAGTAGTTCACTTCGAACCTGAAACCAAACAGCAATCAGGTTAGTTAGTGGCGAAATATCTCTTCGCCCTAGCCGCGAAAATTCCAAAAACATAATACGCCGGCAAAATCATGGCAACTGTGTTTTAGCATCCAAACAGGGTATTGTTGGTCAACTTCATGGGTTCTGGGACCACAATAGACAATGATAGGCAGTGTGAGACTCTTAGACCCTCGGTCTTCAAGTGACAATATATCCGTCTCAAGCGACGAACAAGATGTCTGACGCTTCGTCAGCAACAATGTGGCGAGCTGGTATGCATGGGCATACAAAAACTACCCCCGAGCGTGCAAAAATGCCGAAATGATAATTTTATAGAAAATAGAGGAATTTTAACCACTTAAAATAATTTATCAATTATTTAAATGTATGTATTTATTTCTATTTATAAAAAATAGAGATCCTCCTATTGGTGTTTCCCTCGTATTCTTTTTTGGCACCGCATTTACCTCCCTCCATTCCATTGCCTTCATTCATATTTTCTTTACTGCTCTAACATTCAAGTTTCACACTCATAAACAAGTGTATTCCATGTATAACGTTTCACGTTTTGCTTCCTTATGTGTACGCTAATACTATTACTTGATTCTTCTGATAGTTCGCCTTATTCACCATTCCTGCTAACTACATGTCTTATGCTTCCCCATCATATATGCTTTTAGCTTCCTAATTAGCAAGACTTCAACTTAAATGAATCGAGTGCTTTTCTATTCTCGCGCTGAGTTTATCTTCCCCCCTTCGACTGAATACCTTTAAATTAGATTTAATTCTGTTTATCTTGTGGTTGTTCTTTTATATCCATTCTATATTGGCGGGTATCCTTACACAAATTTTCTTCCTTCTCAATAAGTATAGCAATGTTTTCCGCAAATCTAAGCATGCTTATGCTTTCGCTATGAATTCGCACACCATTCTTTATATTTTACTAGATCTCGTTAATTGCTTTCCCAATATAAGTCTAAATAATTCTTCATTGAGTTTACTGCATCTAATAACAACTGCCCGTTCAAGATATGCGAAGCGCGTGTTAATCTTCAGTATTAGTTTCTAAAGAATCCAAGTCCGTTTATCTTCTTCTCAAAGGAAAGACCTCAATGAGAAAAAAAGTAAGTAAACGATGCTGATGTTTGATAGGCTAGCAACAGGCATTCTGTTTCTCACTAATAGCTCACCATCACGGCAGTAACGAATTGCATGAATAATTTTCCATATGATCAATAGCATTATTAGCATTTTGTCAAATAGTCAGTCGTCTAAATGTCATGATCAAAACGTGAATTCCTTTTGATCGCAAATGAAACAACGTATTTTTTGTGTATCTTTCAGGAAGTTAGTTGTATAACATTTTCATGTCGCTGAAGGATTATTTCCTGCATGGAATTGAGGAGCATTTTCGTTGTGAGTGAAGTTACTCATTTTTAACATTCCATGCCGTTTCCTATCGCCCTATCCAAAAATTGGATAAGCACGTTTCTTCATCTTATTTTAGCTCTGTGATTGGGACTGATGTTTCCTTCAGATCAATTGTGCTCGTGTTCCTCCCTCCTCCCTTTAACATGCCCCACATTAGTGTGGATTCTGGGCCCCTTCTTTGATTCGTTGGGCCTTCTTTCCCCTTGGCCTCACCGCGACCTCCCTCGGATTCAACCCCTCCCCCCGCTCACCGTCTCTGTTCTTCTCCTCCGCACTTATCATCCCACCCCTTCGTCCTCCCCTTCAATCCAGCCTCCCACCTCACCCATCCCACGACTCTCGCAGCCTCCCCTCTCGGGACTCCACTCTCCCTCTTCCTCCCCCCCTCCACCAGCCCTCCCTCGCTCCCTCCTCCGGCTCGCACACGCCGAATACGCCTCTCCCCGCTCTGACGGTCCCGCCCCCGTGACCTGGGGACTCTGGGGTGGCTATTTTAAGCTCGGCCGCCAGGGTTGGTGGTTTGCAGGAAGGGACCGTTGGAGAGAGGTAAGCGAAATAAGAGGGCGAAATTTGGATTGACTCAGGGTTTCTACTCATCCGGAATGCTTACAGGTGGCACAGGGCGTGGTTTCTGATGGTTGCAAAGAAACGTGCTCTCCAGCCATTCCTGTCTCCAATATTAACGTCTCAACAGGTGTTTTTCGCGGCCATGTTAGCTTATGGAAACCCTAAGTGAGCAGCTTACCGATAGGATTGCTTACACTGGCCGCCCTGAAAAAATTCTACGCATTATTCTCAAAGGTAAATGGCAGCGATGAGAGCTATGACATGAATAAGTCTCTTATTTTAAGAGATAACGCAAATGACACTTCTAAAATAAACGTGTATTTAGAGGCAAAGCGAAGAGCCATCCTTCATTTTGAATGCTTTGTATACTTTAAAAGAAGCCTGAGATCATTTCCACCTTTTATTTTTCTCTATCGTTTAAAATTAGTCCTTACCACCAAAGTAGACTTTATGGCTTTTCTAACAGCATAAATAGTGAATACGATATATTCATTCAAAAGTATTATGATCTTGAAATCAGCATGTGTGGACACCGAATTTTGCAGAAAATAACGTTTACGAATAAGACGCAGTGTATTTTCTTTTTTTTAATTTTTTTGAACACATAGCAATGTATCTTCATTCCTTTTATTTATAAAATTCATTTGCAAATGTGTTTTGCCTTGCTTTCCACAAAACTCTGACCTCTGCAGGTGGCGAGTTTCAGTGAAATCGGGTCGATAGCTTTTCGTGGCTAAAGACTGAGTCTATTCTGGACCCTTCATTCCTGCTTGATAAGCGCCATAAAAGAATTGCGGGCATTTGTCAACAAATACTTTAATAGCTGAATGCCAAATAAGGTGAAAAATGCATAATTTGAAGCTCGTTTTTGAGTTTTGAAGCAGGCAAACGTTGATGTTGTGACTGTAGACACATGTAGACATTACAGAGAATGACCTTTTAATTGAGGCTTCTAATAAAGTGTTGCACATATCACTTCTGCAGAGGCATTAATTATATATGCCAAGAGCCGTAAAACGTGCAGAAAAAAAATGTTTTTGGTAAAACTTTAATTTTACAAAAAATGTTCTTTGGAAACTGGAATTAGTAATAAAATCATGAGTTTTACAGGATAAACATCATTTTATACACATTTTTTACATTTTTTTCGTCAAATTTTTTCAAACATTTTAATATTCATTAATATTAATATTTACTATCTTAATAAGATATAATATTCACTCTGCCATCCTATCAATTATTTCTATTTCTATTCGTTCTATAAATCTATTCACTCCCTGATATTTTGCCTTACTTAACGATATAAGTGTAGAATTTCTTTTAAAACCATTATGTTTCATATCTTTCCAAAATCCGGTATATTTTCTGATTTGTGCACTCATTTTAGTGGCAATGAATCGGTTTAGAAACGTCCCCTTTATCATAGATGATGCTTTTGTGTTACGCCGTGAAACGGGGTTAAATTTATTTATTGCAGATCTATTTTAGCAATTCAATTTTATATTCACATACTGAATTGCATTTTATAAGTAAACGTACACAACACGACTCGTAATTCGACGATGTCTTAATATCGGATTGCAACTGACGCGTTTTAGGACAAATATGTTTTAACTACGAGGAAATCGCTTTTTTAATGGATTGAGTGAAGAGTAGTCGTAGTGAATTGCTCACTACAGACCAGGTGAAATTCCACCCCTAGGTTTATTCCCTTCTTTTCATGTGCATTCTTATTTATGAATTTAACTTTTATGTAGCCAAGAGTAATTCGTAAATATGTACCTCAATGCTATATTTATGCATCAATTACAGGATATTTGAAGTTAATTGCACTTTTTCATTTTATTAGTTGGTTATCAAAAGATTTTGTTTGTAATTTCGAGATGCGGTGCGCTGTGACAAAAATATAAAGTAGGCCTGTTTTGGATTCAATTAGGGCTCGGAATACATCAGAAAATTATAACTCTTATAAAGATGGCCACATATATGCTTACACTGTATTTAATTGCTTCTTGCTCAAAAATGTATATTTTAGCAACCTGTTCTTAACTCGTAGGAATGTGATTATTTTTTTCTCTGAATTAGATAAAATATTGTCAAATGCATTTGTCAGAAAAAAAGGTAGCTACAGGGCAAGGGCTTCGTTCAAGAAGGCATATTTTGACCCATGAATTCTAGTCTGATATGACAAATCTTTTTTCATACGTTACTGATCTATTTGACCTCAGCATGCTTATTAGCATAGTAACAGCTGAATTCTGTAAGATCTATTTGTATTTTCTAGAAAATGCATGTTTCCGACATAATAATTAAAAGGTCAAATCTGTCTTAATACTGACGTTCATTTCTTACCTTAAATATTACCTTCTCATAGAAGAATGATTACTGTTTCTATTTGTATTCAGGGTTAGAATCTAAGATGGTTGTTTTCATATTTTATCTCGCCTATTTTAAGTTAATGGCTGCCGTCGCGCACATGTGCCCTGGACTATATGTGTATGCATGGAAAGATTCTCTTTAAAAACCTACCTAGCTTTTGAATACGTATAAGTGAATATTTCTTTACAGGAAGTGTCAATAATCAATTTTTAGCTCTAAAACCATTTCCAGAACTTGTTACATGTACATTATCTTTATGAAGTGCTTTTTCCGCAGTAAGGTCAGGAATTCCAATCTTAAGACTTAAGTCCTTATTATATATATATATATATATATATATATATATATATATATATATATATATATATATATATATATATATAACTTTTGGACGGCACAATAGAACACAGAATAAAACAGATAACACGTAAAAGGACACTCACACTGTAGATGATTTAAGCTTTCGGCCTACTCCGAGGCCTTCTTCAGGTCAGACTCTGACCTGAAGTTCAGCGTCTGAGTCTTCCTTCTTCAGGTCAGAGTCTGACCTGAAGAAGGCCTCGGAGTAGGCCGAAAGCTTAAATCATCTACAGTGTGAGTGTCCTTTTACGTGTTACCTGTTTTATTCTGTGTTCTATTGTGCCGTCCAAAAGTTATATCGCTCTCGTGAGTACTTCCGCATCATCTATATATATATATATATATATATATATATATATATATATATATATATATATATATATATATATATATATATATATATATATATATATATATATATATTCCAATCTTAAGTCCTTGATTGCATTCTGATATCACCATTTACAATCTGCTTATCAATCGAAATCTTAAAAAATTGCCGAAATGATACTTGCCTGTATATTCAAAATGTGTTGCAAATATCTTTCTCTATTGTTGGTATATATATAAAAATTAATTTCATGGGATGATACTATGGGCTATAACGTGTGATGTCATCAATCTTCAGCAAACTCACTTTCATCTCTTATTTAATCTTCCTTCAATACCTCGGTATCTCATTTCTTTGGCCTGGTTGCCTTCCTCTTGACCTCTGTCCCTCCACACATACCCGTGAATTTCTCTCCTCCCGCACCCCTAAATCCCCGCGGGCCTCACCCTCGTCTCCATCCCCTTTCTACATTCACCTGCATAACCGCCTCATCTATCATTCATTATTCGGCCGCAGAATGGCTCGGTTCCCCTCCCGTCCCTCTCTTCCACCTCTCCCACACTCATCCTCCTTGGCCATTACCGCCCGGCTTTCCCTCCTCCCGTCCATTCCTCGAGTCCGTGGAGCCGTAGATTTCCGGCCAGCCTCCCTGATCCTCTCCCCCTCATCCCCTTTAACCCATCCATCCCCAACAACTCCCTGGACTTTACCGTCGGGCTGCTCTTAACGTGTTTTTTCCTCCCTCTGTCCATCTCGCGCCCTTTCATTTTCCATTTCCTTGGAAGTATGCCTCCATACCTTTTCAAAACATATGCATCTTCTCTACCTCTCTCACGGATCGTCGATATATTTTTCTGGATGAGGAGTGACTACATTTTTTTCATCCACTGATACTGAAATCCTCTCCTTCGCCTATGCTAATTTTCTCGATTTTTGTATAACATTTCGGAGTGAATACATAAAAATCCTTCTGCTTTTGTTAAATATAAGTCTCTATCTCACATTTAAGATATATTTTTTCTTTTAGCCCCCCTCACATAGCTGAGGGTTTAAAATATCCTCCTGCGTAACTTCTGCAGAGATTACCTTGCGGATGTTACTATCCATTTTATCATGGCTATTAAAAGAATCGCTTACGGGAGTAGAAATTATAATCTCCCATGCTTGGGTCTTATTTACTGGCAAAATGAATGACAATGTTTCAATCTTGATTTTTATTTATTCCATTAGATATTTAATTAAATTAACCGTGGAGTTCGGTGTTACAGGGTTCGTCTGAAAAATAAGTGTACTGAGCTCAGGGAAAAAATTATTACACTTTTACATATCTTAAGCTAATATTCCTCAAAATAGGACCCTTCTGAATCGATAAACTTGTTCTACCGGCGTTATCATTCCTGGAACGCTCCCGCGAAGGCATCATCGGGAACCTCTCGAAGACACGTCATCACGGCCTCTTTGACGGCGTCCAAAGTCCCGTATCGCGTTCCTTTCAAACTCCTCTTTATCTTCGGGAACAGAAAGAAGTCCGGTGGTGCCAAGTCCGGGCTGTAGGGCGGGTGCGGCAGCGTTACCACGCCGTGCTTGGCCAAGAAGTCCGACACGACAAGCGCGGTGTGAGACGGGGCATTGCCGTGATGCAGCCGCCAGATGTTTTTGATCGCTGATCGGACGCGGGCGACTTGTTTTCGAAGCCTGTCGAGCACTTGGACGTAAAATGTAGCATTTACAGTTTGTCGATCAGGTACAAATTCGTAGTGGACGACTCCCCTTTCGTCAAAAAAGACAATGTGCATCGCCTTGATCCGAGATTTGCTCATGCGAGCTTTCTTTTCACGGGTTGATGATGGGGTGTGCCACTCCGCACTTTGTCTCTTCGACTCCGGGTCGTACTCAAAGACCCACGTCTCGTCACCCGAAACAATGTTCTCTAAAAAATGTGGATCATTTTTGCAGTGATCCGCAAGTTGTGTCGCGATTTCCAAACGATTGAGTCTTTGATCATCACTGAGCACTTTCGGCACCAACTTTGCACTAATTTTTCGCATCTGTAATTGGTCCCTAATAATCTCGTGCACTATTGTTTTTGGCACATTAAACTGCTCTTCTATCATCCAAACATTAAGACGACGATCAGAGTTCAGTACATCGCGAACTTTTCGCACATTTTCGTCGATGAGTTTCGTTGATGGGCGTCCAGGCCGTGGTTCGTCGTCGACCTCTTCTCTGCCCTCCACGAACATCTTGTGCCACCGAACGATCATGTTTCTGGACATGGCTGACTCCCCGTAAGCCTGGTTAATCATACCGACAGTTTGGGTAGACGATTTCCCAAGCTTTACCGCAAATTTGATGGAATAACGCTGCTCCAAAAACTTCGGCATCGCATTCCGTGACGTGGGTCGAGCGTGGAGGTTCGCGTTAACAGAGCTCCTCACTACACCACAGCTCAGAGCCGACTGCCTTTTTCAGCGTCGCTTGCCAACATACCTCCCTCCAATCACAGCCTGTCAGAGCAGTGCTGGGCGCGCCTGGAGCGGCGGGAAAAAATTAGTACACTTATTTTCCCGTCGAACCCTGTATATAAATATTTATAGATATCGTTATTATATATAAAATGAATAGAAGATTTGCTTTCTATTGTTTCAGGCCTAACATTGGATAAGTTCATGTTCATTATTTATTTTATTAAGAACACAATGTATACATCCACTGTTCTTTATTATCGTTCAACTAATTTCAACGCTTAGGTGCCATCATCAGGTAACAAGTACATGATGTACCTGATAATACCTGATGATGACGCCTAAGCGTTGAAACTAGTTGTACGATAATTCAGAACAGTGGATGTATACATTGTGTTCTTAATAAAATAAATAATGAATAGAAGATATTTAGTGCTATGTATTTATGCAGTTAACCGTGGGGTTCGGTGTTTTATAAATATTTACAGATTTCGGTGCTATACTACTCGTATATAATATGAGTAGAAAATATTTAGGGCGATGTATATTTCCACCGCACCAAATTTACTCTCTCGATTAACAATAAGATGGGTATAATTTATCGCCCTTATCATATATCGGTCAAATATGAGTTCCTTTACGTCAATGCCTGCTGTTCTGAATCACTTAATTGCTACTTGGCAGGAAATGGATGAGCGCAGAGAATGCGTCGGTAAGCATATGACTTTAGCAGGGATTTTTATTTTATTTTTACGTTACTTTAATAATAATTTATGGAATCCAGGAGAGACTGTGGAGGATAAAGTCTACGGTCGTGATTTTTTCGTTAGCCAGGTCAGATAAGAGTTAATGTTCAGCTGACTAGATATTGTATTATGAGTTCGTCAGTTGAGAATATTAATGTAGGTGCTGAATATCTCCTGACAGTCTTCATTTTATGTACGAGAATCCTAATGCTTTGCGGTAAAAGCATTATGACATAGTAAGTAAGTAAACATATAAGCTCAAGGTAGAAATTGTGTAAGTTATTAGAATGTTATTGGATTCTAAGTTTGGGGAATGTTATTAAAATGACAATAAATCAATGGTGGGTCAGCATATCATACCAGCACAAATATGCTATAGGGATATAATGAAAATTTTCTAAGACCTTATCATTCACAAAAAGCCACTCATCAAAGCAGCAGACTGAATGCTACACTACTATAATGCACGTGCGTCGTGCGTTATCGTAGTGTACGGCTGCCGCTGAGAGCAATGCTGAATCCAAATCAATGAAATTTGAACCGCGGATAAATTACACAATAAGCTAACAAAATAACATGAAATGAAATTTTCCACCGTAAATTATTTCGTATAAAAAATGGTTGATCCCTCTTTGTCAAGAAGAGTTAAATCGTTTTTATGTACTTGCATAGCATATAAATTCTGCAATACTATTTAAGAATATGATAATTTAACTGTAGTATATCTCCTGTAAATAAAATGTTATCAGAGGCTTTTAGAGAGACCTATTTCCTTTTCATGATAATTGAAATTTGTTTTATTGTCTACTGCATAGATATAGGTATATGAGCCGCAGAATACGTAGAATATTTGTGATTGCAACAGCAATAAGAACCTTCTTAATGACCTTTTACCTGTCATTTTGCAATTCTTTATTTGGATCATAGGAAGGTAACCCCATGGAGAAAATATTGTGCGGACTATATCAGTGTTTAAGTAAAGTATAACTCAAGTAATACTATTTTCAAATTTGTATTATTATGTTTATGATATTCGTGAGGCCCATAAACTTACGGTTGGCCTTAATTCCATCTTTTTGAAAATGTCGCGCAAGCCATCAAGCAGCAAAATGACTTACTGCGTTAAAGCCGCACAGTTGTTGTATGATATAGTTTAATATTTTCAAAATCAACTCTAAGCAGGAAGGGAATATAAATCTTTAAGGTTATTATTTGCCTTTAAATGTGAAATGGTATTTAGCCACTTTGTGCAATTGCCTGAAGCATTCTTTTCTCATCTCTATTCAGGCCCCATTATTTCCCCCCTATTTCTCATTCTCATCATATTTTCTCATATTTTCAGAGCAGAACTACGTAAATTGATAGCCACTGTTATTGGATTCACTTGCTCGTCTCCTTGCCCTCAGAAGTTTTAACGTACAAAATTTGTCTCTTGCACGTAATTCTTACATATAACACGTAACATTTTCGGCAGGTTGGGTTGTTTTTCTTCGCTCCTTGGTATTCCGAATGAGATGGAAGTGGACTTATTGAGTTTGTTTCCAATTTCGGGGCTTTTCTTTTCACGTGTTTTTTCGCCTTAACTTTCCTCCGTGTTTCTGTTTTCCCTTCTTTCTTAAATACAAACCCATATGCCGGGCGTATCTCACTCGTTTGCCTAGCTTGCTTCACAATTTTCATACCTCGAAGTTATGATTCAATTTATCTTTCTCAACTCGGAAGCTCAAATTCATTTGTTTTTTAAAACCTTTTTACCTTTCGAGTACTCGCTTTATTTTTTGCCATTCCTTGGGTTCTATCATTAATTGCACAACATATAATAATTGTAGTTCGGAGAAGTTTTGTTAAATTTTTAATACGTTTTGAAAACGGTAAATCGAATAAAATTTTTCCTAAACTTTTTAGCATTTTTCTCTGAAAATTTTACACTTACATTAATCATTTAAATCTCTTTTTACGTTATACGCGCCCACTATAATTCCTATAGTGTCATCGTTAAACTCGTTTGTTCTGAAACTTTCTAAAAGTCTAAGTCTCGCTTGTTCTCTTCGTGTTTTAAGTGGCTCCCAGCCTAAATCCTCTAGAGATCTGTCACACTTGTGTTCGTATTATAACAATTTTTAACAAATCTGGTGGATTTTCTCGGACTTTTTCTAACTTCTTTGGCCAAATTTTTCCCCAAGGATCCCAAATATTGCGGCATATTCCAAATGAGGTCTAACTAGAGCTATATAACACCTCTCTTTAATTACCGCCTTATATATCCTCACCGCCAGTCTTATGAAGCCAAGTTTCTTTAAAGTGGATCCGCATATTGTCCTGATATGTGCTCACCATGAAAGATCTGGTGTTAGAATTACCCCCAAATATTTAACTTGTTTGGCCGTAGTTAGTACTTAATCCTCTAGTTCGTAGTTTATGTCCTTTTCGCCACTTCCTTTGTTCCAAAATTTCAAAACTACGCATTTGTGTGCATTAATCATTAATCTACATTAATTGCACCAATTCCGAGATTGTGTCTAAGTCTCTAGAGAGTAGCTCGCGATCTAGTTGGCTCCTTACTTCCCTACATACCACCGTGTCGCCAGCAAATAACCTGAGATTGCTACTAACGGGTGCCCTTAATTCATTAATATATATTAAAAAAAGAAGCGTACTACACTTCTTATCAGCCTACTACACTTCCTGGGGGACGCCCAAAGTAACCTCTATATCTGTTGAGAAACCCTAGTCACAAGGCCTAAACTGCCCCGTTATTTTTCCTTCTGTTCATCTTGAGCACAGTGGGCACTCTCGGTACGTGAACACATTGGGTACTATCGTGACGGCACGATAAGACATGAAAATTATATTTTCTGAATCAGATTGCTTCACTACGCATGAGACCCTATATTATAGTCCTTGATTTTTGTTCTTAAGAATTGACATTTTATTTGTTGAATCACACACACACCATGTAACTTCATTTTAAAAATCTTCTTGCGGCTGGCAACAGGAATGGTTCCGAATGTTTTACTTGCGGTATATATAAGTATATATAATATAATAAAAATTGGGAGCGTAGAGAATCAAATTTGTGATTTAGCAGTAATTAAGGAAGCTAATATGTTGACTTCCGTTTGAAGAGAAATTAATGAGTCTTTATGGTGTCCGCGGTGAATTATTAGGTACTCTTAAAAGGATCTCATCTTAAACTACACAATTCCATGCTATTCCCTTCAAGGACGTGACGTGGGATATGCTGGTTTAGAGGCTAACGAAACAAAGCTGGAGGCAGTCTGATGAGCGAATATTTGGGTTAATTTTTTTTTTAACTTCTCTTGATATTTGTTAAAATGTTGTTCTCAGTGAAGTTCTAGTTAAAATGCCAAAATTTCAATTATATAGTTCGCCCTAAACCACCAGCACTGCATTTCTACTTAGCATTTCTGATTTCACAATTACCAGGAATTACCTTTCCTTTACAAACAAATTCTACTTACAGATTAAGGGTTGTGCCATGAGAAGTAGATTCATCCTTTCCTATGCCAGCATGGTATCTTGGTCTCACAGAGAAAAATTCCTTTCAAAACAATTACTGAAACCTCTATTCTGGTTGTGATATACTAATGATATTTCCCTTCTCTCTGACACTGAATTCCTGAAAACCTTCATCTCCAAGCTCAAAATTTCATCCTCTTATTTCCATCACTCCTACCGTTTCCTCCTCTCAAATTACCTTTCTATATGGACGCATGTAGATAAAACATCTACACTTCTAAACCTATAAAACCAGCAAATAAACATCAACACACTACAACAGTGTGTCACACCAAAAACTCCATCTCTCATTACGTTTCCATACGAGGATACCGAATCTGAAGTGATTGTAACTCCCTTGCTAAATTTATTTCGAACCTACACCATTCCCTCCTCCACTGGGGTTATCCCGAAACCCTTTCACAAAAGAATCCGAAAAAATGCCTACAATCCCAAACCTTCCTCCACAGCAGAAACAAACCTTCTTTCAATTTGTATCACTTACTTCACTCTCTCACTTCTCTTCTCACTCTTAAGTCTCTGAGATCTATCCTAAAAACATCCACCCAATCCTCAGGAACCATAATTCCACTACCAACCGTTTTTCCAAACGCCCCACGAACTTATCAGATCTCCTCAATCAACCAGTCCTCTCATGAAATATCCCATCCCATTCCATGCCTTGCAATCAACCAAGATGTAAAACATGTCCAACTTTCGAAACCCAAATTCCGTCCCTCTCCCGCCCGCTTTTTAACTCTATCCCCCCAATCCCCTACTCCTGCTGCTACTCTTCTTTTACCATTGGGCATTGTGCCACACCCCTATATATGAACATTAAAAACCACCGTGCTTCTTGCAAACGACGTTTAACTCCAATATGCCTTTCATACCATAAGAGAAATACTGAATCTTATCGCGTAAAGTTGGGTGAACTTAAACTATTAAATTAAATTGGTTACTGGCCCAAATACTCCTAAATTTTGAAGGGATTGATATTAAAGTTACATTAGATCATGTGCATAATGTTGTTGTTGTTATAGATGGCAGTCTCTCTCTTAAGATTTTTGGGTAAGATTTGAAATGGGCGTCACCTTTCCAAAGCCTCGCCTAACAAAACACGTTCTGTCACCTTACAGTACAATACACTCTCTTTCACAACTGCAAACTTTCTATATCCCTTCGCATCGTCATTCTTTCCTACTCCTATTTTGCTTGTCCTCTGTCATAGTCTTCCAAGTTCCATTGCCAGTCGAATAGCTCTGGATTCTCGCTCTTGCCACCGTTTACCTTTTCTATCCTTCTCCGCACCAATATTTTAAATGCTTCCAATTTACACCTGCCATCTTGCTTGAATGACTAAGTTTCCAAGCCATTGTCTGATTTCAGAGTCTCTAAGGTCAAACAGTAACCTGAAGACACGCATAATGGTTGTTGAATTTAATTTTACATGTAAACCATGAACATTTTTTATATAACTACCACAAAGTTACTTTAAATCGAAATATTTCAAACCTATCTACTCTGGAAATAATTTCATGTTATTTTTAAAATGTTTTGATCGACCTTCGTGTAAATAATAAAGCCTATTAACAGTAATACTCATAATTATGAAATTTTCCCAACCATTAGCTAAAATGGAATTCGTGAAATGAAGCAACATCATAATTTGCTTACATTTTTTATTCTGTCTTCCTGGAAAACGCAGCGGTGCCCGCTGCTAATGTACAGGAACCCTGCTTAAAAATACAGCGTAAAATTAGATTTTTTGTTATTTTCCGGCAGACGGACCTGAGAGTTATTGCACGTCAGGGTAAAAGTAGTTTCTCGTGTTTGCTAATGCCTCTTGATTCCTCCTAGAGTGACAAGAGGCACTCTTGGTTTTATTGATGGCATTTTTGCAAGCTGCGATTCATTTATCTTGGTCGTTTAGCCGTTTAATTTTCAGTATTAAATAATTTATGACGTAGTAATGAAATTGAAATAATCAATTATATTTATATGCTAAATACATATTCTATGAGCGCATTTAGATTCTATTGAAAATTCAACATTAGAACTTAGGATTTGTGCGTTATTCAAGCAGTTTTAAAGTATGCAATTCACTTAAATTTTTCCTATCCAAAAAAACGTTTCTCCCATCATTACTCTTTTCCTCATATTCTCCATTCGTCAATTCAATCGACAAAACAAGCATTTATCGCAAATTTAAATCGACCTTTCGAAATTCCTCATTTCGAAACCTGCTCATATTTTCCATCTTTGATTCCCGCCAAGGTGGTTTTACGTACACCTAGAGCTTTGTTGTATGTAATTGTCAAATGGTTATATCAATGTTTAAAGTCCGATGCAAAGGTCAAAGTGCCGTTTTCGGACTAATACAGAATAAATAAATAAGTTCCAAAATTCCCTCTTCTAAAAATAAAAAGAGATTCTTTGAATATCTACCCTTCTATCGAGCAATTTATATCCATCCTTGTCCATTCTGACATGCTAAAAGCCGCTCGTTTGTGCTCATTTTGCAACTCAGACACCAGATTTGGGAAAAATTTGGACTATGTTTACTGAAAAGATTTTCATGATATATTCACGGCCTTCTTGCTTGAAAATCTGGTATATTAAATCCATCCCAAATATGTTGTAGACGTAGGTACTTAAGTAGTAAAGTTAAAAAAGATTTTCCAGCCTAATTATTCCCCATGCCGCTTTTGATTGTAAAGTTATTCAATTGCTATTATCTAATTCGTGCACATATTTTGGTGGTAAAAATTTTCCAGTATCCCTGTCTTTTTTTTTAATCACAAAGGAATCGTGGATTGAGTTCGTGTCACAATTTAAAACGTCTTTTAGAAATCCAAGAAGTACAAAAGCGTTGCTACACATTTAAGTTTGTTGTGATTTCTTCCAATCTGCGAACGTCTTTTGCGTTTGTTTCTCCTACATTCCTAAAATTAAAGTTCATCAGTAATGACAAAGGCTACACCATACCAGCTGTTCTCTCTCTCATAAGCACCGTTTTGTTGATTAATTATACCATAACCTTGGATGTATGATACACAATTATTTGATAACAATTATGATACACAATCATATTTATCAATTTCTTTTGTTTTTTTCTAATTCAGAATCTAGATTAATAGAGATCTAAAGTTCTGTACGAGTAGTATACACATTGCAGAGGCAAGTAAAATTTCCCACTCTTTGGCACTAATACTCTTGGGTAATATTGTCGGGTTGGTAACTATTAATGCAAACCTCATACTACGACACATCACCTTTGGACTTTTTCAACCTCGGTGTATAACTCCTCCTGACTGTAACTTACACGTTCCTTTATGATGAAATGCTCTCCCCCGTTTCTATATTTCTTTTAATGTATTTTATGCCATAATTTGTATAGTTCGTATTATTTTTTTGGTCAATTCCAAAAAAAAAACTTTCACATTTTATTGGGCGTTTCATTTTCTTCATTATTCCGTTTTGAACTTTTCACCGCGCCATAATACCCTACAATACTCTCAATATTTTTCTGCAATCTAATTCATTTTTAATTATGTTTTCACATTATCTCGTTTGTATCCTTGTCAGATATATTCATTTACATCTTCTTGTAAATATATAGAATAAAATTGATAATTTTCTCGCAATAATCTGTAGTTATCATACATGCAGCATATTAAAGGCATTTACATTTCAAACAATAGTTGAGTATTTGGAAAACTCAATAAATACCTGATATTAATAATATTTCAACGTTTTAAATAGGTTTTGGTTAGGCACAGGTTGAACCATGGAACATTTGCTTCTACCCCTCTATGCCCATCCCACCGTGACAACAGACACTAAAATATTCTTCAGTTCTTCATACTTCCTTCGTCGCTTCATTCTGCCCAATATTCCGTCCAAACTTTTTCCTACTCCTTAATCGATTGCCTAACTCTCACATCTTGTCACAGATTTGTCCGCCAAATACTCAATATGCATTTTTATTGCCTCCTTTGGATTCTCCCAACAATTCCCTCCCCTCAGACACTTGCTCGTTTAGTTACCTTTCTGTCAAATTCACCTTTTCCAACCACCTACAAACCAACATTTAAAAAGCCTTCAACATGAGCGTATTGTCTTGCTTCAACGGCAGCGTTTCCGCGGCGTACAAAACCACGTTCCACATTAAAGTTTAACGAGCTTTCTCATAACATTCTCATTGAAAGTCCGTCATCAATTCCGTCCTGCTTGTGAAGGCTTCTTTGCCTAACGAAATCATTCTTCCTATGTCACTACTTCTTTAACAATTTTGATCGAAAACACTTCGGAGATACGTAAACTGTTCAAACTGCTACAGTTTCTAAAATTATATTTTAATGTATACAGTAATTTAACTTTCTTCTTTCTCAAAATCGTATGACCTATGTTTTGTTTCGATTAATTCTCTTCCCTTACCGAACAAACGGACCTTCTTATGCTCTCAGAAATGTAATGCAACCATTTCAGAGAGTAAAAATCATTCGCCTTGATCGGGATTCGAACCCGGATCCCTCGATATCCGAGACGTCCTCTTACACTCTGAAATTTTGGGGGCTTTAAAGGAACAAGATGTTATGACGAAATACCGTACATACAATGTCACAGGCGTTCGTAGTCGTGCGCGACGCGCCACAGTCCACGATGTTAATAAAGCCAATTTCAAACACTTAGGCTGTTCATACCTTAGACAAATTTCAAGAAACTGTAACAGTAACTTTAACGGAGTCACCCGCTATGTGTGCATTATAATGCAACCATTTCAGAGAGTAAAAATCATTCGCCTTGACCGGGATTCGAATCCGGATCCCTCGATATCCGGATATCGAGGGATCCGGGTTCGAATCCCGGTCAAGGCGAATGATTTTTACTCTCTGAAATGGTTGCATTATAATGCACACATAGCGGGTGACTCCGTTAAAGTTACTGTTACAGTTTCTTGAAATTTCTCTCAGAAATGCTTTAAACCCTTTGGATAACTGGCTAATCGAAACTTGAACACACACAGACCCAAGTAAATTTATCATTTACTCACCCATTTCATTCCTAATAACAAATTTGCCCACAGTTCTTTAAAAATTTCCTCTGCATATACTTTGGAAAGCACAAGATAAAAATGACACCCTGGTCTGACCTCTCTTTCTAAAACTGCCGATCTCCTATATCCTGCTTGCACCTATACTCGTACACTCTTATATTCTGCAGTACATTAATTTACTATGCCTATTTATCGCAATAGAATGTTTTTTTTTAAATATGCGAAGAAAAATTCATTCCGGTCGTATTATATGTTTCTCCCTATTAGTGACTTCATTTTTACTCTTGCATCACACACACATCACGCGTTACTCTCCTCAGTCTTATGATCCCAAATATCACTTTATCTGGGTAGAAAATCAAGTTATTTTTCAATAGTCGTCCCAATTTGGTTACCTTTCCTATTTTCGGAATGGTAACTAACGACGATTTGAAGAATTCTTCCAAGCTAATTTCTCCTACATTAATACTACAACTGAAATTAATTATCCCGTACAATATCTTTCTGCCACATTTTCTTAAACCTTGAGTAGCCTACCGTTGTCTAAAATATTGTCTACCACCACGGCCTGACTTGAGACCAATTCACGTAATGCTCTTTTATTACGCCGTAAAACATTCTTTCTCTTTCTTTATGTAAACTTACTGACCCCATGTCTGTATCACATGGATGTGTGTCAACTCATACATATATATATATATATATATATATATATATAGATATTCAAAGAGGAAGGCAACGGGAAACCACCTCAATTATGATTCCCAAGAATATTATGATGGGCACTATAGATAATATGAGTCCTGGCAACTACGGGACTCGGCCCAAGAGGCCGTGTGTCGTGCCCGGCAGCAGGAGAGGCAAGGCTTCCGCGGTCGTCATCCCACGAAACCCTTGCAGGGAAGAAATAACTTCAGCAGGACAGAAGACTCAGAAGAAGGCGAAAGTAGTTAGAATAGGAACCTGGAACGTCAGGACAATGTTGAGGAGAGGCAAATTAGAAAATATTAAGCGAGAGATGGAAAGAGGTAACATAGATGTTTTAGGCCTCTGCGAGGTGAGATGGAAGGATAGCGGGGATTACTGGAGTGACAATTATAGAGTAATATACAGCGGCGGGGACGAGAGCAACCAAGGGTTGCCGTAATTTTAAATAAAGGGGTAGGAAGAAGCGTAGTCAACATAGAGCAAGCGACAGATAGAATTTTACTCGTAGAGATTAAAGCAGAGCCGACGAACTTGGTCATTATTCAGGTATACATGCCACCGAGCAACCACAAGGAGGAAGAAGTCGACAGGATGTATGATGAGTTAGAGGATATAGTCGCGAGTGTTCCTGCAGGGAAACATTTGATAGTGATGGGGGATTGGAATGCGACGGTAGGCAAAGGAAGAGATGGTGGTGAGGTGGGGGACTATGGGTTAGGCACGAGGAATGAACGCGGGGAGAAAGCAATTGAATTCTGCAGGAGACAGGGGTTAGTCATCACTAACACATGGTTTAGACACCACAAAAGGCGTAGGTATACATGGAAAATGCCAGGTGACTCAGAAAGGTATCAGTTAGATTATATTATGGTTAGGCACAGGTTTAGGAACAGTGTGATAAATTCGCACAGTTTCCCAGGAGCGGATGCGGACTCTGACCACAATTTAGTTGTTATGAAATGTAACGTTCGTTTCAAGGAGATAAGGCAAGGGCGGCGGGTTAAAAAATGGAATTTAGAAGCAGTAAATGAATTAACGAGGAAGGAGTATCAGGAGGCTGTAGAGAAAATGATGGATGACGGTAAAGAACTAAGTACTATCGAGGAAAAATGGGAACGTATCAAGAAAGGGATATTGGAAGCCGCTAAAGACACTATAGGAACCTTTAACGGGAAAAGGATATGGAAACCATGGGTAACGGATGAGATGAATGCAAAGATGGATGAGAGAAGAAGATGGAAAAGTGTAAACGCAGAGTTAGGCAAAATGAAGTACAAAGAGTTAAACAAGAAATTGAGAAGGGCCACAAATAAAGCAAAAGAAGAATGGTGGAAAACGCAATGCGAGGATATGGAAAGTTTACAGAAGAAGGGTGAAATTGGTGCTCTCTACAGCAAGGTTAAGTTATTATCGGGAAGTAAGAAGGCAAGATCTGTGCTAACAGTTAAAGATAAATGGGGTAAGATAATAGTTGAACCAGGAAAAATCCAAGAGAGATGGAAGGAATATATAGAAACACTGTATGGTAAAGAACTTAGGCCGACAAGGTTAGACATAGAAAAGGAACATGACGTAGAAGAAGATAGCTTAGGTCCAGGCATACTCGACGATGAAATAGAAAGGGCATTAAAGGAGATGAAAGCAAATAAGGCAGTGGGGGTGGACAATATTCCTGTAGAAATGTTGAAATGGTCAGGGAAAAGTGGGAAGAAGGCCATATATGGACTGATTCGTAGTATCTATGAGGAAGGAATCTGGCCGGAAGATTTTGTGAGATCGGTGTTAGTTCCTATTCCAAAAAAGGCAAAGGCTTCGTCATGTGAGGATTACAGAACAATAAGTTTGATATCCCACGCAGCTAAAGTTATTCTCAGGATCATCAACAAAAGGATAGAGAGTAAGGCAAATGATTACTTAGGGGATGATCAGTTTGGGTTCAGGAAAGGAAGAGGTACGCGTGATGCCATTGCAGTAATGAGATCACTAGTCGAGAGGAATATAGAATACAATCAGGACGTATTTGCTTGTTTTGTAGATTTCGAAAAAGCGTTTGATAGAGTGAATTGGGAAAAATTAATGCGTGTATTGCAGAAAATAGGAATGGATTGGAGGGACAGGAGACTGATCCGCAACCTGTACATATCTCAGACTGCTCAGGTGCGAGTGGGGAACGGAGAGTCCGGATGGGCAGTGTTACGAAGAGGTGTAAGGCAGGGTTGCCCATTGTCACCGGTACTGTTCAACGTATATGTAGAGGAAATGATTAAAAAGGCATGGGAAGAACTGGAGGTAGGAATGAAAGTCGGAGGGGAATTCGTAAAATCGGTTAGGTTTGCTGATGACCAAGCATTAGTTGCTCAGTCAGCCAAGGGGTTGCAAGCATTGTTGAGTGAATTGGAGGTTCAGTGCGATAAATATGGGATGAGAATAAATATTAATAAAACAAAGGTTATGCGATTTTCCAGAAAGAAAAAGGCTAAGCTAAATATTAAAATAGGCGGGGAAAAAATAGAGCAGGTAGAACAGTTTACATATCTCGGAAGTGTTTTGGACCAACACGGTCAAAGTGGTAGGGACGTAAGGAGAAGAATTGCGCTAGGCAAGGAGGCTTTCTCAAGGAGGAGGGAGTTGATGACGGGGACGTTGAGTAGGGATGTTAAGACAAGACTCGTAAAAAACTCTGATATGGAGCGTAGCTATGTACGGCGCGGAAACGTGGTCGCTGAAGCAGGAGGATAGACGTAGATTGGAGGCTTTTGAAATGTGGGTGTGGAGAAGAATGGAGAAGGTGAAATGGACCGAAAGGAAAACAAATGAGGAAGTACTAGAAATGGTGGGGGAGGAGAGGGGTTTGTTGAGAGAAATCCTATGGAGGCAGGAAAAATGGATGAAAGGCGTATTGAGCGGTAGTGGAATGTTGAAGAGGGTAATAGAGGGGAGAATGTTGGGCAAGCGAGGTAAGGGTAGGAACAGGATAGGGATGTTGGACGGGATGAAGGGAGGAAAGAAGTACACCGAGATGAAGAGGGATCTGATATAGATTAGTTTGCTAGGTGGGGAGTCACAAAATGTTTATTTGATAGTTGTGTCCATCCAAAAACCTACCTTAACCGGTAGATTACCTAATAATAATACATATTCAAACTTGAAAATCCCGCCATACGGCGCACAAATATTCATTCAAACAGAAATAGGTGTAAGGAAAGGGGATAGGAAAACACATAAAAGGCGAACACAGGACATGTGGGGAAGGCGGTTTTTTTGAGCAGATCACGAAAGTAATAGAGAAATATTTTTACTTTCGTGATCTGCTCAAAAAAACCGCCTTCCCCACATGTCCTGTGTTCGCCTTTTATGTGTTTTCCTATCCCCTTTCCTTATACCTATTTCTGTTTGAATGAATATATATATATATATATATATATATATATATATATATATATATATATATATATATATATATATATAATCTTAAAAATCCCTTCTGTAATCCATTATTTTCTTTTTCTACTCCTGTTTACTGTGTCTATATTTTCGTTTGCGACTTCAGATATTTGTTTTTTGATATGTTCTCATTTTTCTTCTCTACGTAAACTGCTTTCCTCACTCATAATTTTCACTACACCCTTCTTTATTTTCATAGTGGTTAATGCCCTCACATCCTATTCTTTTATCCGTCTTTTTTGGTTCTATTTTACTTGCTGAATCAGACGTAATACTTCGTTTCCGAGAAACAGTGGTATTAACCATGATGTTCCCAAAACTCTGCGTAACGGCAGTATAGTTAAACTATTATCTTTCTGAATCCTCGCGCATTTATCATGTATACCTACGGTAATTATGGTTTCTAAACCGAGACTTTTTTATGGTTAACAAATTTGCATATCCTACAGGACTCTCTTGCCTTTCCCCCGCGGTGATTTTTTGTTCCTATTCCAGGGTCACCTATCTAAATTCCACCTTTTCCCTCTCTTACCGTCGTGTTCCAATTCCCTAACATTATCAAATATAGTATTTCCTTTCGAGAACTCCCGCAGTTTTTTTTCTCTCTGAATGTATAGGTAACTGTGCATTTTTTCCTCCCTATGATTGCTGTGTGGAATGTACACCTGAACAATGGCCAAGTTTGTCGGTTCCGCTTTTTCTTCAACTAGCTAGATACCATCCGTTTCCTGCTCTATGTTAACTGCGCTTCTTCCCAACTTTTATTTCAATATTATTGCCACCCCTCGTTGGCATGTCACCCTTATTCCATATGGTTGCTTGGTGGCATGAAGACTCGAACAGTGACCAAGTTCGTTCGTTTAGCTTTGACTTCTACTGCTAATAATCTGTTGCTCGACTGCTAAATGTTTTCGACGTACCATTTTGTTGAATACTCTTTAAACCCCGCGTTGGATTCTTCACCTTCACTCAACGTTTTTCCACAGCCCTCGTTTCTGATATCTACACTATTTTACTTCTACTTCTACATAAATATCCTGCAAGCCACCAAAAAGGTGTGTGGCAGGGGGTGTAGCACCATGTCTATTCTTTCAACTGAACTTACTCAGCCCTAAAATATCAATGTATCCTCTCTCCACCTCTGATTTTACTGTCTTAAATTTCCCGTTCTCGACATCATATCTACATTTCAAGTCTCTATTCTAAATTGATCGATCCCCATGTGTTTCTTCTTTTCTGCTACTACTGTCGTTTCCGCTTAGCAAGTGTTTAGTGATATGACGACCGTAGAAGTTCCGCCTCTCCTCCTACATGGGGCGATTTTATATTTGCCAGGATTCATTCACAGATATACGTATGTCTGCCATTTTTTTATGGAAAACTTAATGAGGTGGTTTCCCGTTGCCTTCCTCAATAATGTTTTTACGTGACATCATCACTCAAATGGGTGCTCTGGGGTTAGAAGCGTTTTCAGGCCACTCTGATGGGAACAGATGCTGCTCGGACAAACTTTTATCAGTCTCCTTCCTTACGGCCAAACTGGCACGGGTGACTCTACCAAGAACGCTTGTCATTGCTCCCACCTGCACAGCCCTAGGGGTTAGAGAATTCACCAGCATTTCCACCTCGTGAAGTTTGTAGTGCATGAGGAGGGACTGTAAGAATATCTCTGTATTTGGTGCGACTAAAATATCTCTCCGATAAAGTATCATCAAAGTGGATTTAAGGACGCACTGGGATGTATATTATGTTGAGATCCTCACTAACACCGTTAGGAAAATAGATGATTTCATCTGGAATTTAAATCACAAGAGCGCGAATCTATTTAATGCACACTAATTAATATTTTTCGGACCAAGGTTTTGTGATGAAATGAGTTAAGCAAAATATTCATATAAATGTCTACCTCTTAAGTTTTCTCTTTAAAATAACACCGAAAATTATGGCACTCGATCTTAAGGCATTACTTTTTCATCAGCAATATTTATGATCATTTCTATTATGCGTATGTTTAAAATAATCTTCAAAGTACATGTTTCATGCAGACAAGTAAATTTCTCCAAAATAAAAATCTGGAATTATTGTCCATTATAGCTAATAAGCAAATGAAAATTTGATACACCTAACTATCCTCAAAATAGAAATAGTGTTTTAAGGAGTTTGATAAATATAATTGGCCTCTATAAATTGAATTCTAATAATCTAACAATGAAATACAGAAGAATTTATAAATGTATTCAAAGCAATAAATATAAATAAAAACGAAATATAAATTTCTGCTCAATCGTCATGTTTATAAAATTCTAATTAATTATTTCGTCTTTATCCCTTTTTCTTTTACTGTGAAATATTTTGAAATCTTTTTTAAATTATTACAGAAGACTGCTGTCCTTTCTTTTGATTAAATATCCCTTTAAAAATGTATTACCTCTCGAATAGATAACCTTGGGTTACCAGCATAAATGATTTCGTCTTTCACCACTTCACTAGACCTACTGCGGCATCGTAATTAGTGTTTGGAAATCAAGATTCCTTTTCCTATTAAAGGCGTTGCGGTGGTCCCGGAGATCCTCAGGAACGATGAGGTAGAGATGGAGTTGCATTAGCTGGAGGAGCGAGGCAAGGAATTGGGAAACTTCACACTTGCCTTCGCCCCGATATTCCTCGCTTCCACCTTCATCGAAAACTTTCGCACTTCGAAAGCACCACATTTCTCCACTCAATTCGATTCTCTTCCGCTCACGAAAGACACATCATTATAAAGTTCCAGCGTGGATTGATTTTTTCCAGACTTTAGTAGCGTATTCCTTTACAGCCCAATTCTCCTCAACTTCAGAAACATCGGTCCTTCGTTCGGGGAAAAAAGTTTTCTTGCATGAGTTTGTATACTCACCCTCGGAAGATGTTTCCGCTGACTTAAAGGGAAGAAGAAAAATTACAGATCAGGTTAAAAACAATAAGAAATTTCATGAATAAAAATGCGTGAAAAAAACGAAGTAGGAGGTCATTCACTTAAACGGTATAAATAATATTTATCTCGTAAATAAGCAAAACCAAACCTTAAGAATAGTACATTCACGGTAAAGGGAAATCGTTGACGTCCACTGCTTTCCTTATCAGGAAAGTAAATACGACATTCTACCTTCTGTAAGTGTGGTTATTATAATATATCATTCACTTTTTCGAAATAACGTGGACATTCTATTGGGAATAAATGTGATTTTTAGTGTTAATCTGTAGCAATAACCTGACTTGTGGAATAAAATTCCTTCCGGTGTCTAAGGAATTTCTCACCATTAATATCTTCAAAACTCTTTATATAGCATTGAAATGGATCTCATTTCTCTTCTTTAACTAGATATTCTCATTTTTTCAGACACATTTTACTTTTGAACAGATTTTCTTAAAAAAAGAATCTTAATTTTCATAATGGTTGTGATTCAGTGGCCATTCGTGGTTCGTGGAATGTTTTATCAAATTTTTTCAGTCTTTTCCACTGACTTTTTTTCGCCGTAATCATCATTTCCTCCTTTCTACCCTCTTCACTCTGACTTAATTCCTCGTCTTCCCTCGTCCCTGGATTCGGTGTTTTATGGTTCACCATTGAATTTTGGATGAGCGGTCGGAGGTAATTCCCAACTTCCTCAACCGATTCTTAGCTGCGGGTTTCCCATAAAAGCATCAGCAACCGTGCATTTTTTTTAAGTCAGCATCTCCAAGCTCTCTCTTGTATGAACAGCAGCTTCTGTTATTTATTCTCTACATTTCTGTTAGGATTTCGAGTCAAATGATTTGTATATTTTGTTTTATGAAACAATATTTTATCTAATAATGTATGCTGCCGGAAATAACTTCTCTAAAGAAAATAAGATAGTGGTAACGCCAAGGACTAACATATATTTTATGTCCTATTTATTAGAAAGTAAGAATTTGATCCAACAACGTTCAAGATTATAACCTTCAGTGCCAACCCATAAAACACAAGGATGACGATAAGTAGCTATGTAAATTCAGTACTTTAAGAAAATCAGATGCATTTATAATATTGGAATAAACGATTTGTAATAATCATTTAAGGGTGTAGTAAAGAAGAGGTGGAATTCATTTTCCTGCATCTATGGTTCACTATATGAATCACTCTGTAGAGCATATAAACTCGATTTTTATAATATGTCTGCTTGGATAATAAATTATAAAAAAATGTGTTATTACTTTTGTAAAACCTTTAATAATATATTATTTAATGTATTGATAAAATAATACTCGTTAATGAATAGATTAAAATACGCTCTTAGCTGTTCACAACCCGAATAAGTATCCAGTTGTCAAAAAAATTCTCCCATTATAATAATTTTTCAATGACTAGTGAATACTTCACCAGGATGTAAGCAACTAAAGAAGTATTTCAATTTATTCATTAACTCAGAATAATTTTACCAATATATGATAACGAGGCTCTTTAATGTCACTTGAACATTGGGTTGAAGGCATCGGGTTACAATCACTAAGATAGATATAGTATTTACCAGTCAGTGAATAAACATTTTGTCGGAATGAGAATAAAAGACTTGAAATTTTTTATGGGCTACGTGACCCTTACTCCATCTACTCATTTCTTACTGTCTGATAATTTCACTGCCATACACCCACCACACCACAAATAATGCCGATATATATAATTCAGCTTGTAACTTTTTTATTCACGTTCTTACTATTTTATAACCAGTACCATTAACAGCGACAGTCAACGATTTTATTGATACATAAACATTTGTTTTTCTGTATATCATCAATCAATAAGATTTCTCATGGCTAATTCATGAAAAAATCACTTGTCCGTTATAAATTCAGTGATTACGGCATAGATTTAAATAATACGAACTAAGGTTAACTAACTACGAACTAAATGGCCGGTTAACGACCAGTCAAAGACGTGAAAAGCGCATTCGAAATGTCTAAACTTTTGTTGCTACTAATTATGAATTTAGTGTATCAGAGTAATAACGGGGAGCTAATATACCGTAAAAGTTAAGGAGTGCTGCATTTCTATTTACATCTCAATGTGTTTACATTGAGATTTGCACATTACCATTTATTATTTTGATTTAATAGAAAACAAAGAAAAATATTCCGTTTTTTATGTACATAAACGCGTTGCAAAAATATGTGGTAAAATTCATCCAAATGTTGACAACTCCACAGTGAGAGGAAATAATTTTAGGTATTATATTGACTGCACTAACCAGTTATATCACATTTTTATGTTAGTTTTCATAACTCATTAAACGATATTATTACATAGATGGGAAAAGGGGGAATTGATTTCTGCAGTGAGTGTTTTTAAAATTGGTTTCACCCATCCAATGTGTAAGTGATGAACACCGAGTAATTTTCAGTTGCTTGGCGTCCTCTTCCTGGGTTCCATGTGAAAGAGTAGCTAAGCACTCAGTACTCCTTCCGCCGAATGGAAATCTCAAAGTGACTCATGGGTTACTTAATGGGTGACTTTCAAAGTGGCATGTGGTTGAATTTCATCAACTATCTTAAGTTCATTACTGCCTTGCACTGAAGGCACTTGGTTTCTCTCAACTCTTCCTTTGCTAACCTAATATCAAGTGCACCAAAACTATCCCCACACTCGTGAAGGTGCAAATGACCTGAGCTCTCGGTCGTCCGTCTTAATAGTCATTCCTTCAGCGATTACGTAAGCCCTCGTGCGTAGTTATCTTCTTCGGTGGCTTACGTAAACTCCGGCAAGCAGCATAAGTCGCAGGAGTTGATGCAGAGTGGTGTACGAGGGGAGGGCGAGCAGGAAGGGAGGATGTGCGTGGAGAGAGAACGGCTTTCAGTTTTAGACTTGGATGCGAGCGCGGCAGGGAGGAGGGGTGGAGGGAACGGGAATGGAGGGCTTTAAGGCCGGATTGTGAAATTGAAAAGGAAATGAAAGGAGACGCAGGAGGAAAATGAAAGTTATTAGCAGAATTTTCCCGCATTTCAGATTACGTCTACACACTAATGGGCTCCTCTTTTGCGCGTGCCCTCGGATGCTACGTCATTAAGCGTCATTCACCCCCGGTTAGGGAGCGGTAAATGGATGACGAAGTGTCACCTGTCATCATCTTCTGGGATTTCTGCATCGCGATATGTTTCTATGCGTGCAGAAAATACTGTTTCGAATCAATCATTTGAGTTTAAATGGGTTGTTGTTGGCAGTTATCATTCGCTTGATTGTGAAAAAAATTCTAAGTATCATACAAGCTCCCAGCGAAATGAATCCATTGTCAATGATAACTTGATAAAAAGAAAAACAATAATATAACGTATATGTTATTATATGTCTATTTATTATGTATATTATGTCATAGAATTTCAAGGAATCTAACGATATTCAAGTATATTTTTTTAAAAAACAAGAAACATCCCATCCAACATCCCTATCCTATTCCTGACCTTGCCTCGTTTGCCTAACATTCTCCCCTCTATTGCAGTTTTCAGCATCCCACTGCTGATCAATATGCCCTTCACCCATTTTTGCTGTATTCTTAGGATTTCTCCCAACAAGCCCCTCTCCTCGCCTACCACACCTAGTACTTTCCTCATTTGTTTTCCTTTCGGTCCATTTCACCTTCTACATTCTTCTCCAAACCCACATTTCAAAAGCCTCCAATCTACGTCTATCCTCCTACTTCAGCGACTACGTTTCCGCACCGTGCGTAGCTACGCTCCATATCTGAGTTTATACGAGTGTTTTATTTACCTCTCTACTCAACGTCCCCGTCATCAACTCCCTCCTCCTTGAGAAAGCCTCCTTGCCTAGCGCAATTCTTCTCCTTACGTCCCTACTACATTGACCGTATTGGTTCAAAACACTTCCGAGATACGTAAACTCTTCTACCTGCTCTATTTTTTCCCCTCCTATTTTAACGTTTAGCTTAGCCTTTTTCTTTCTGGAAAATCGCATAACCTTAGCCATAGTAAAATAAAATGCGTATCACGCTACCAGTCTCTTGCAACTATAATTTATACTTTCCTCTTTTGGAATTCAATCAAGTAATTACAGAAATGTTGCAGAACAAAATGCATAGTATTACAAAGAATAGTTATTAATACTAAACTCATAATTTTAAACATATCTATTAATAAATATATGCACAAAATAATTTAAAAGTGGCATACACCAAATTATTTCATTAAAAAATTCACCTGTAATAATTAAGAAATTTCCAGTTGTTAAATGATATGCCATTCATCCATGAGTGGCGACTCCATAATTATATTGAAACATATGAATAACACCAGGAGTTAATTAGTTTCATAGGTATGTCAATAAATTGGAGGCATATATGTTATTATACTGTATATGCTCTCAAGTACATCTTGATTATTTTGGTAAGTGCAAGTTTCACCTTCGGCATAAAGTGGCATCTTCGGAAAATGAGCATTCGTTAAGACTTGGACACAAAACCTTCATTGCAGAATTCCTTCTTCAGCATAATATAAATTTTAAACCACAAACTTTCATCACAATGTGTACTTTCTTCCTCCCTGTCCACTTACTTAACAAGTTCCTCCCACAAAATCCTTCAAAATCCTCTAAACCCTATTATCCCCTTCATTCACATTTTCCTCATTCCGTGAAATCTTCGCGACTTAATTCCTATCTTGCTCCATTGTATATATCCCATCTTCCTTTTTCAAAATGGTATACACTTCAATGTTTCCAATCTTCTCCTAACTTACTACTCAAGACCCGCAAGAAAATAATAACCTCCTTCCTTACTAGCCATTTTCCAGAACAATACAATGGTTCACTGTATATTAAAACCTTGGCTTTAATTACTCATTTCCACTCATTGTGCCAGTAATTAATTACCTCTTTTCGATTATTTTCCTAAAGCTGTTCTCAATTCTTGTCTTCCCCCTTTGGTTCCTACCTGGCGTATATATGCAAATCTATACCTTCACTGTGGTATAGGCATATAACGGCACATATAATTCCTACATATTGTCCCGGGTTCGATTCTCGGGCAAGGCACTCTGGGCACCTGCAGCTCCACCCAAGCTAGTTGATTTTTCGGGTACCAGATCTTCCTGGGAAACCATAACCGGCACAGGGAAAGGAACTGGCCCCCCTACCCTGATGTGTGAATATTCACACGCCGTCGCGCTTAGTACATGGGTGAGCTCTACCATCACCTACTAAACCGACCTTCGGGTTGATTACTGTGTTTATGGTACCTATTTTACTATAGAAAAATCTCCCACTTTTTACATGCCGACAATGTAATTGATTAGATTCTCTAGAAGAAGTAAAAATATCTTAAACAATTGATTGTGATAATGCTTTAGGTATTTATGGGTTCCGAAAAAAATTTAGCCATTGTTTTTAATGCGATGGTATTAATTGTGCTGCATTACATGTCCTAAATTTGGGAATAAACCTGAGAAATTTCAAGAAACTGTAACAGTAACTTTAACGGAGTCACCCGCTATGTGTGCATTTCAGAGTGTAAGAGGACGTCTCGGTAGCTTAATTGGTTAAAGCACTCGGCCGGATATCGATGGATCCGGGTTCGAATCCCGGTCAAGGCAAATGATTTTTACTCTCTAAAATGGTTGCATTATAACAAACTTGAGCATAAAGTTCTCGAGTGGTTAACTCTAACCAACGATATTAGGAAATGAAAGAAAGATTTGAAGAACAGTATTATTATTAAAGGTATGTTATTATTCAGGTAGGTTTTTGGGTGGACACAACTATCAAATAAATACTTAATAACTCCTAACAAAACCCAATCCAGCTACCTACTCTACATCAACTCCCTCTTCATCTCTGTGTACTTCCTTCCTCCCTTCATCCCGTCCAACATCCCTATCCTGTTCCTACCCTTTCCTCGCTTGCCCAACATTCTCCCCTCTAGTACCTTCTTCAACATTCCACTACCGCTCAATACGCCTTTCATCCATTTTTCCTGCCTCCATAGGATTTCTCTCAACAAACCCCTCTCCTCCCCCACCATTTCTAGTACTTCCTCATTTGTTTTCCTTTCGGTCCATTTCACCTTCTCCATTCTTCTCCACACCCACATTTCAAAAGCCTCCATTCTACGTCTATCCTCCTGCTTCAGTGACCACGTTTCCGCGCCGTACGCTCCATATCAGAGTTTTTACGAGTCTTATCTTAACATCCCTACTCAACGTCCCCGTCATCAACTCCCTCCTCCTTGAGAAAGCATCCATACCTAGCGCAATTCTTCTCCTTACGTCCCTACAACTTTGACCATATTGGTCCAAAACACTTCCGAGATATGCAAACTCTTCTACCTGATCTAGTTTTTCCCCTCCTATTTAATGTTTTGCTTAGCCTTTTTCTTTCTGGAAAATCGCATTGCCTTTGTTATATTAATATTGATTCTCATCCCATATTTATCGCACTGAACCTCCAATTCACTCAACAATGCTTGCAACCCCTTGGCTGACAGAGCAAAAAATGCTTGGTCATCAGCAAACCTAACCGATTTTACGAATTCCCCTCCGACTTTCATTCCTACCTCCAGTTCTTCCCATGCCTCTTTAATCATTTCCTCTACATATACGTTGATCAGTACCGGTGACAATGGGCAACCCTGCCTTACACCTCTTCCTAACACTGCCCATCCGGACTCTCCGTTCCCCACTCGCAACTGAGCAGTCTGAGCCATGTACAGGTTGCGGATCAGTCTCCTGTCCCTCCAATCCATTCCTATTTTCTGCAATACACGCATTAATTTTTCCTAATTCACTCTATCAAACGCTTTTTCGAAATCTACAAAACAAGCAAATACGTCCTGATTGTATTCTATATTCCTCTCGACTAGTGATCTCATTACTGCAATGGCATCACGCGTACCTCTTCCTTTCCTGAACCCAAACTGACCATCCCCTAAGTAATCATTTGCCTTACTCTCTATTCTTTTGTTGATGATCCTGAGAATAACTTTAGCTGCGTGGGATATCAAACTTATTGTTCTGTAATCCTCACATGACGAAGCCTTTGCCTTTTTTGGAATAGGAACTAACACCGATCTCACAAAATCTTCCGGCCAGATTCCTTCCTCATAGATACTACGAATCAGTCCATATATGGCCTGCTTCCCACCTTTCCCTAACCATTTCAACATTTCTACAGGAATATTGTCCACCCCCACAGCCTTATTTGCATTGACATCACGCGTACCTCTTCCTTTCCTAAACCCAAGCTGATCATCCCCTAAGTAATAATTTGCCTTACTCTCTATCATTTTGTTGATGATCCTGACTTGAAGAATATAATATTCATTAAAATAATTAACAGTAAAATACCTCGTAATATTTTTTAACTTTATAATACCTAAGGAATTACAAAAATATTTTGTAGGTAAAGCATTTTGAAGAAATTGCGCTGAAAATTTATCCGGGGTTAAATTTAAATCTCGTATTACAATAAATTAATGCTGAGATTCATTAAAACATAAATTGCAGTTCAAGTATCATATATTAATTACAAAAATGAATATTTACAATAAACCTGTGGTCAACATGAATATATTTATTTCTGGAAACCTATGAACAGGGTGCTTCAACAATATTGTTTTTCAGATCAATCTTGAATATACTAATAAGACAAATTTTTACCTGCGCTATATTAAAAAAATGTGAAGTTTTAAAGTGCTTTGCAAAACATCATAATGAATAGGAGAGAACCATTTGTATTTAATTGAATGCTAATTAATAAACCGGTTTCGTTGAATAGTCGGTGGCTTACGTGCTAATTACTCAACGTCGACTGTCAAATATTTGATGCAACGCGTCATTTAACCAAAATTCTATGAATTCTCTAGGGAATTTATCGTAATTATTAAAAATATTATTTACCACGGAGGATGTTAACTGTTATTTGTATACAAATTAACCACACAGGGCTTTCTTGTTAAGTAATTTGACCCGTACATCTGCAACATCATGGGAATGAAGTATTCTATATTTAGCCACTTATCATTTAAACGCCATCAAAAATTTAAAAAAGGCTCATAGCACAGAGCATTCACGAGCTATCGCATGTCTTGATCTCGCCTAGAATCTGGATGAAATGGAAATGAGATCAATAGGCGTCACTGTAATCTGGCAGGCCGTGAGCAGTCCTCGTTTTATTAGCTATTCTCAATGATAAAACCCGATGTAGATGATTGATATTATCTACGAAAGGAGAACGAGCCCCGGAAGTACTCGCAGTGATGGAAACGCAAAGGCGCACAGAATGTGCAGATGAGCGTTTAAAGTGCCTCAGTGTACCAATCACATCTTAACTCTGACTCTAATCTCGTTTCTTTACCGGTTATAGCTGTCATAAACCTTCGTTGATGCGGTGCTACGTATGGTCATCGGTTTTATCCATTTCCGGCGGGAACTAAAATAAATAAGCAGGCATTGTAAAAATCAATGAAATTAATAACATTTGGGGTACAGTGGAAGAATACGGTTTTAAGAAATTCTCTACATTATCGACAGCAATAGAATTTAAAGTTTTCAAGATTTAGATGCAAAACTGCCTATATTATTAATTATAGTTACATTTTCAATTTATCCAGAGGCAATTTTTCCATGTTGAAATTTCTGATCACTGCAGGAGTTAAATATGTGAATTACTATAATTCGAACAACTTTGACATTTATCACTTTATTTATACTTTTTATGAGCCTCATCGGCCAATCTCATCTTACTTTCTCAGTAAACATCTTGTATAATGCTTACAATGGTAGCCTGTTTTATTTGAATCATTAGTTATGAGAGTGGTCCTAGACGTACCCGCCCTGACCTAGAGACAGTGGCAGTTGTCTAAAAAATATCGCTGTATTAGAAAGGATGCTATCTATCAAGTGTATGTTTGAAATTTTAAAACGCTGTTGTTTAGCATTTATTTGGCAGCCATCAATAGTGAACGTTTCCATTGAATTTATGAAAATGAACAAAATTCGTCATCGTTATGTGATACAATACTTCTATATGAAAAGCCTCAGCCACACCTATATAAAAGCTGAACTGGTTCTACTCTGAATGACTCTGTTCCTTCGTTTACCATAATAAAATATTCTAGCAGGGTAAAAACGAAGCCGTACGAGCTGTCAAGACGAGCATCGCATTGGTCGACCAAATGAGGTGACGACTCCACAAACAGTGAAGAAAATCCATAAAGTGATACTAGATGATCGTCGACTGAAAGTGCTCGAGCTAGTAGGCATAGTAGGCATTTCAAAGAGTACGGTACATCGCCAATTAACAGAAAACTTGGAAATCAGAAAGCTGTGTGCAAGATTGGTTGCTCACACTCGAACAAACCAGTGTCGAGAAGATGTTTCAATTGAGTGTATGGCAAAGTTTCACAGCAACAAAGCAGAATTTATGCGCCGTTTGATAATCATGGATGAGACATAGGTCCATTATTTTACATCCAACACAAAAGAACAATCAAAAAAATGGATTCAAAATGGAGAACCGGTGAAGACCGTTTCATCTGCAGGCAAGGTCATGGCGTCGGTTTTTTGGGATAATTTGCATTGAATATCTTAGAAAAGGAAAAAATGTCAACGGCGAGTATTATGCGAATTTATTGCAACGTTTAAACGAAGAAATCGAGAAAGTAGACAGTGCACCAGCTCACAAATCCGTTAATGCAATGACCAAAATTCATGAATTGAAGTTGATATTGCTACCTCATGCTCCCTATTTGCCAGATTTAGCCCCTTCGGATTACTTTCTGTTCGCAAACTTGAAAAAATGGCTCGGTGGTCAAAGATTTTCCAACCGTGAAGAAATGATGTCGGCAATTAATGACTATTTTTAGGCTCAAGACAGTTCTTAATATAAAAAGGATAAAGAACTTATTGAACATCGCTGGGAAAAGTTTATAGAGTTGATAGGAGATTATGTTGAAAAATAACTACATTTTTTCCAAAAATTTTGTGTTTTCTCTGTTGTGTCGGGTAGATCTGGGCGAGCACCCTCATACCTCCTCTTGCTTGCTAAAAATCTCCAAGACGCATTCCACTGTCATCGTTGATTACATATCCCTTCAGGTTGTCTACATTAAAGCGGATAGTAACTAATGGACTGCGTCATAATTCAGTCATTACAAATGTTCATGATTTGATTACTGTCACTCTATTTGGTCGCAATCCCAAAAGTGTTCTTTGCAATATTTTTAAATGTACTATTCGGACGTAAAAAGAAAGTACAACTTTTGGAGAGTCAGGTAGTCATCATTTTCTATCTTGTCTCTGCGGATACTATATCATAAAGGGAATTGAAAAATGTACCCCAAACTCAATTCATGAGATTGGCCCTTGCTGCGAGCCGACAGCAAAAATTTTCTCCTTCACTCCTCTCTCTCCCTTCGCTCTTCCTTCTACCAACACATTCGCCGGTCCCTTTTCAGATGAGCCGCTCTATCCGCCCACTTCCCAAACTCACGAACCATCCCCCATTCCCTCCCCCCTATGCTCCCTTAACGCTCCCTCAAACTTCCTCTTCCACCATCATTCTGGCCTCCTCCAAACGCACGCCGTCAATATTTAAGCCACGCGCCAACCATCCCATCTCCACCCCCTTCCCACACCCATGCCACCTATCCTATACTCTTCTCATTTTCACCCCCTTCTCTCTTCTTACATTTTCCATTGAGAACACAGGTTTCTCTGGCGAACCTCACCGACTCCCTTGAACATCTTTGTCTCCTCGTATCTTCTCGCGGTAGAAGAAAGAGTAAAGAAATCTGGAAAGAAAGAGAATTATAGAAGGGAAAAAAACTTACATCCACGAGTTACAGTAGCAAAAACCGCCAACTCAATCCCCTCTCTTTTCTCTTGTCCACGTCCGTACGCTCTTCTGTCCTCCCTGGGGAGGCAGGCCAGAGAGAGGTGTTTCCAACCTGTCCCTAACTGTTTCGGTTTCGCCGTAGTCACGTCGTAAAGCTCTTCCACCCTAACTCACTCTTTCGTTGGCACATTCCCACCAACACACCCCAATCATCCTAAGCTCGAACGCCAGGAGAGTCGAGCAGTCACCTCAAACGCTTTTTTTTGCCGATTTGACGTAAAACATATTATTCTTCCTCTCTTCTTGTCCAGTATGTGCTAATCCCATTTATTCTTTTATCTAGTACCAACTTCCACTTGTTTTGTTATTTATACGCTCTCGTTGTTTTCCGTTCATCCATTGTTAGTAAAATATAAAGTTATTTTTTCGGATATGAAATGCTTTCATGAAGTCACGCCAGAATGTAACAATTTTATTTATTTTGAATGACGTCCCTTGAGTTATTTACGTGTTTTATCTTGCGGAGTGCAATATATGATATTCAAAAAACGAAAATTAACCAGAATAAAAAAAAAACAGATATTTCAAAGTGTAAAAAACCATTAGCCTTAACCAGGATTCAAACCCTGAGCGCCCTCAAAGGGAATGATTTTTCCTTTTCGACATGCATGCATTTTAATATATATTAGCGGATGACTCCGTTAAAAGTTACCGTCGCGGCATGACCCGAAGTTTTTTGGCTGGAGAGAACCAGAAAGGTTACCTGATTATCAATTTATTCTCACAGTCACCCAATAAAATAGAAATTATCGTTTATTTTATTTGTGTTGTATCTTGTACAGTAATTGTTATTTATATTTTAATATTAGTTCAAGGTCATATTTCATTATTACATAATATAATGCGGAAAAAATTGGAATTACGAATATTTAGAAGCACTGTTAGAGCATGATGCAGTGAACACTACTGACAAATGAAATAAGGATTACTGTGACGTTTACAGAAACTGATTATCTTCTGCGTGCTGAATAACAATTAAAATATCTCGTCCACTTTCATTCTGAATACTTGTTCCTGATGTTCATCAGTAAAATTTCTATTTTCTCGTATTTTTAGTTTTAAGTTTTTCTTAGTGGATTACCTTATTAATTATAACACTTGGGAAAGGTTACTTAAAATAAATGAAGTTCTTAAAATCGGGAGAAACAAAGTCATACGAGGTAAATATAATAACAATTGTCATAAAATCATACATTAACAGAAGCTCAGGTTATAAAAGAATGGTACAATGCAGTAATGATTCTGTTCCGAAAAACGTGGTATTTGACGGAAACAAAATGGTATTTATAAAAATGTATATTAAAATAAAACTATTTTGTTAATAAATGCTTCCACCGTGACCATTTTCAATGGGATAATTGTTATACGAAGGTACACTCAATTGAATTGATACTTGGTTAACCCGTCGCTAATTATTCTTAATAACACTGGAATGGATTTAGTTTTCAAAACAAAAGGTCCCGCTATAACTTTTGCTATGTACAAGGCTTGGAATTAATTGCATCTTTTTCGGTTTTTCTCTCCGCTTGGATATTTACATGATGCAATCTAAATGAATTTACATAAGGGAATGCGTAAATAAAGTTACTTTATGATAAACATATGTGCAAATAAGTGAGATCCAAAATAATTTAAAGATATCCACGTGTTCAGTGTTATTTAAATTTGTTAACTCATAAATCTTGATTGGCATATGATTATTGATTGCATATCAATTTCTTACTTTGGCGGATAATACCTTTCATCAATCTATAGGCAAGTTATTTTTAACGCAAAACCTTAACTATTTAGCTGATAGAGTTTAATGAAGCACATATCGGAATGGGTACTTAGGTTCCTCATTAGAAACTACGCTGTTTATCTTGTGATTGATTACTGGTTTCTTTTACTGATTCTCAAAAATTTTATCATTTATATCATATGGAGCCGGATTTTGTCTAATTTGGGTTTGAAATACTTGAAATACATACAAATTTCAAGATGCAATTATCCGACTCAACATTTAAATGTTATGATTCATGTTTTCTGTATGTTTTCGGATTAACACATTGTCGTAAAACGAGAAGAATTAAGCTAGTTAAGCCACCTTCAGATGCTTGGCAAAATTCTACCGCTTTTCGGGAAAAATACTGGAAAATAGGGTTGTTTAACGACACTAATATGCCAAAATGTGTCCAGCCAAATCTCTTTTTGCCTCCAATAGCCTCAAGAGACGCCATGAAAAATTAGAAAATACTTGAATGCCTCTGTTTGACAAGAAGACGCAGTTTTTGCGAATTTCTTGGTGGTTAATTAATGTTTTAATCCGTTTTCCTTATAATTTATGCAAAATACATGTTAATAAATTGAATTCATATCATTCGGGTATTTAAAATTCTTTAGTCATTTTTACAGAAAACGGCAGAACAGATGAATGATTTCACTACAGTGCTACCAGGAATGATTTGTGGATATAATGTGCAGTTAAGGAGAGTTAATAAAAGGTATAAGTAAGCACACAACCAGAAAATAAAGAAGTATATAATTCAGCCATGCGTCAAATTAGTCTGCTAACTGTAATAGTTTTAGTCCATTTACCGTATTGAGTGAAAAAATGGAGTGACTCGCTCTCCCCATCTTTTCATTCACCAGAAACAGACTAGGTATTCCTCCATCCTCCTCTCTCATACGTATTTCATAGAGGGGCCAAAACGTGATTAACTCGAAATCCGCTATTAACTTAAACGTTTCGCAAGTATGAATAATTATCTCAATACTTGGTAGAGTATTTTTAAAAACTACTGCCAGTTTGAGGAAAAATTCCCGTAACGTATGGATTTATTTATATTAAGAGGGTTATATTTCAAGTTAGGTCCGTTTGTTCATAAAAACACCTTTGTTAAAAATAGGTTTTATTGATGATTTCTGTTTTTTCCAAACCTAATTAACCTTTCTTCGTAATCAACTAGTTAACTTCTAACCACTTTTTGTAACGCTGTGCCAACTTCTTCAATCCCTCAGCATATAAGTTCCCCACCCGGGAATCGAGCCAATTGACAATGGATTGACTTTCTTGTCGTCTACAAACAATAGTTCACCAAAGGTACTGTTTCAAGTGCAAGAGGAGGAAATGGTCCCTGAGTGGTCGGCACTGTTTGGGTACATGATCAAAAAGATAGGTGGTCCAAAAATGCTCCCCCATTCAACATTATCTTCTCCTTGTAATGGTTGGTAAGCGTTTTCAGCACCCATCCTGCTCAAAATTTGTTACAATTAAGCTTTGTCATAAAAATCGTGTAAGTATTGGTGCGGCCAACTAGAGGAAACTTTATCAGCCAGAACACTAATCGTTAGTTGGAGATCATATCGCAGTTTATGGTTCACTTGTTGAACGTTTTCAAAGATCTGGTTCCTGGGCCTACCACTCCGTTCTTCATCTTTCACATTTGTGGGGTTTTTTTATAGTTTCGGCGCCACCGTCTAACCTTTCCGTCACTCATTACTGAAGTTCCATAAATTAGGCTCAACTCTCGATGGTTTTTGCGAGCTGAAGATCCTTTTCAATACGAAAATTAAATCACAGCGCTCACTTTGCAACTGGTGGGATAACCGATTTTTGTGAACATTGTTATTTGTATTAACCCAAAGGGAAACAACCATTGAATCAAAACAATTATTTCAGTGGCTTCAGAAATAATCTGATGATGGTGATTTATGTGTACAACTTTGTCCTGATCCGCCAATATCATAACATAATAAAGTTGCTGTTCCTTTTCGAATGTGCCTCGTAATACAACTAGCATGAAGTTTTGTCATGACTGAGCTTTCAGCCATCGAGTCCGTCTACCGGATTCCGGGTGGTATGTCGAACTCTAGATATAGATCTTATATGACATTGTGTACCCGACGAATAAGCAATCAGTTTTGGACAATTGGTGGCAGTACTTACAGGACCTAGAAGACCATTACATGTGGCCAATATGAAAGCCTTGGAGGTTAGGTCAATTACCTGAAAGAAGTGTCAAGCAGCAGTCTTTTATATATCTGTTTGGGTGAAGACCAGAGTTACAGGGACACGATTGTATCTAAACTACCATAAAGCTATCACAAGGAGCAGCAGCTCACCAATGTACAAAATTTCTTTTATGAAATAAAAAAAACATAAACGTGAAAAAATAAATAATTTCAAAAACTAGATCAAGAGAGGAAGGATGTGTATAACGATAGTGCTGAAGGAAAGAATGCAGGGAAGCAATTTTAATAACATTATGGAGCCTGAAATTCAAATGTTGAAATAAGCCGAGACAACAACTAAAAACTTGGTAAGGTGGAATAGACCAATCAAAATATTAATGCACAGAATCTACACAGGACAGATATTAAGAGTTGCCACAATTCAAACAAAATAAAATGTCGTCTGAAATTCCAAAAGCCAAAGAAATTGGCGAAGACTCATTGGGAGGTGGAGCTGATTGAAGCATAATTGCTGGTGGTACCACGTACGCAACTCTTGCAACAACTGACTCTAAGAACTCCTCCTACGCCATAAATAAGATTGCCACAAAGATGGTCGACGCGCAAATATATTTTGTGTTTAAATTTTATATCACGCGCAATTATCGGAGCAAGACCCGCGATCGCCCATCGGTCGGGTTTTGGTCTACGGGATATCCTATCCCGATTATCCTTCACATTCAAAACCACTGCATAAGACGTCACAAGGTCACAAGCTCGCGGTTTACGTTTTGATACACGCAAATATAATTTTGTTTTCTCTTTTGATTTAGGCATCTGCACAGGCAATAGAATTTCGGGTTACCAAACGTGCATATCTTTGTACAGTGTTTGCTCTTAAGTTATTCAGTTGAATTTCGGTGAAGTCTTTGTTTGATGCAGAGCGTACTCGTACTTTAGCTCATTAGGGAAATACAGGCGGAACATTCGTTAAAATTAATTTTTATTCACGAAATATCCAAATTTTCCAATTTGCACTAAAGGAAATAAATGATTTAGGACGACTCATAACTACTTCCAAGAAACTGCGGGAGATGTCGCAATAGAAACTTTTAACGGAGTCATTCGCTAATATGCATTTCAATGCGACAATTTCAGAGTGTAAAAATCATTCCCCTTGACCTGGCTATCTTTATCTTAACAGGCTAAAGCACTCGACCGGACATCGAGGAATCCGGGTTCGAATCCCGGTCAATGAGAATAATTTTTACAATCTGAAATTGTTGTATTAGGACTCATAACTATTTGGTTTAAAATATATTCATATAGATATATATGTATATATATATATAATGATAATTTATATAGGCTAATAAACTCCTTTATATATTTTTAAATAAAGGGGTATATTATACGAGTATAAGTTATTATATATACATATGTAGAAATGAATTTATCATTCGTTTTTTCGAGGTCGTCATTCGTTATGATTAATTGACGAAAATTCTACAACCGCCAAACAAGTATGCGTGGAGCAGAACTTCTTGTACAGTGATATTTTATGAATAATTTTCTGGATTAGCGTGGTTTTTACGATGAGATAGTGATTGGTGTAGCTAAAAGGTCTACGTTTCTATTATCTCTGTTTTTATTTATCTAATTTCATTATCAGTTTTTTTTCTAGTGTACTTCAATGATACATTAATGTTTAATTTTACTTTTTCTATTATCTTAGTTTTAGAAGTTGCATTACAGTAACTTTGGTCTCTTCTAAAGGTTGTTGGGAAATATCACCTATCGTATGTAGGAAACTGGATTGTGACATTTTTCCATCCTGTCTAACAACCAAGCAAATGGATTTCACTGGCGATTCTATTCGTTCTAACGTTATTGTTTTCACTTTTTCAATTTTAATTACCCATTTTTACTTGAAACGGGTGGACGCCAAAATAAAATCACGGAATAATTTCCGTTTATTATTTTGGAATGGATTTCTGGGTTCATTCCGCTACTATGAAATTGACTTTTTATCTCCTTTGTTCCTTTTGCTTCTTTCACCATAGTTATTTTACCCATTTCATGGTTATACATTAGGTGTTCCAAATTGTTTCATTTTTCTTATGATTTCCCTTTTCCAGGAATGAGAAACAAATGCATGTGAAGATCATTTTCAATCCTATAAAATAGCTTACACGTTATTTTTTATTGTGTATCAGACAACAGGATCGCCGCGTTCCAATTTTTCTTTATTGTAATAATCCTGAATTTTTCTTGAAGTTCCAAATTCTATCGTCGTATTTTCTTTTTGAGCCACTTAAACTTTACAAATGCCATCCTCGTCTACTTCCAATGTAATTTGAATATGACTGCATAGAACTCATACTTCTCCTATATTCCTGCGGTTCGGCATTCTCTAACTCATTTTACCTCTTCCTCCCTCAAGTTGAAGTTGTGGCCTTCGCCCCCGAGCGTCGGTCGTCCTTCCTTCCGATCCCCCCGTTCAAAAAATTCCCTCCTCCACGTCTTCACCAGAACACCATTAACCTTCTTTTCTCCGCTTCTCCATGGCTTCCTTCCCGGTACTCCGCCCCTTTCAAGAATAAAAGAGGAAAAAAAGCGGAAGGTTAGGATGAGGATGAAATGAGGACAGATGGAGGAAGGGGAGGAGATCTCTGTTCATTCACTCCCACAGTCCTTTTCTTCGGACCCAATCGCTCACAAAATCTTTTGCGGAACTCCATAGCCTTTTCACCCAGCCCTGGCTTCTTTTCCAATCCAAACCACCCACCTCTTCCTCGATCCATCCCCCTTCTGCCTAAACTTCACCCCTCCCCACCCACTTTCTCCGTTCCCCTTCCCCATACCAGAGCACGAGACTATTCTCTCTTCCTTGCTCCAATCCTGTTCCCAGCTGCGGTGATCTCCGGAGCGTGTGGTCACTTCCACTCCCATCACATCATCTATCCTTACGACGTTGACCCCTTTCCCCTTCTCCCGTTTCGTAATGTGTCCTTAGGAGAGGACGTGGTATACATGAACAAGGTTGACGATACGGAAAAAGGGTAAAGGCGGAATTTTGGGTTCTCCTCCTACGAGAAGTTTGTGGCCTTTCCTGTACCCGCCTGGGATCTCGGGATAGAGGAAATTGCGGTGGTGGGATGGAAAGGGGTTGAAGTGAAAGGGGAGGGAGGGAAGAATAGCTTATGCGTAAGACGTGGAGAATCTTTGAGCCGATTCTTCTATGTAGCGTTCCCAGACTTCCGATAGGCCGGTTGACCCTGAAGGGCTGTCGTGCGATAGATGAAAAAGGGAGCGAAAGGAAGGAGTGCTTGACGGAGTAAATGTCCGTGATGGAATTGAGCGAATTAAAGACGGGTGTAGGAGGTATTCTGACTGTGGGAGTGGGATATATGTGGGGAATTAATTGGATGGTTTTCTCTCCCAGGCAGTGAAATGTTTAGCCTCTGGGGATTAACGTGTTGAGGTTAGGTCGTCTAGTTCTTTGTGCAAATCCGTCTTTTCATTATTTTGCCATACCCTATATATTTGTATATGCATATACTCCCGGCTTACAAGGTTTTATTTCCATAAAGATCAGGAAAAATATGTTGAAATATCGAACTTTAAGCTAGAAATAGAGAGAATGTATACTGAACAAAAAACTAAGATGATCGATAAAGGCGTGTTCAAATATAAATGTATTTTTAAATTTTGCCAGTCTCAAGTATTTCTCTTTTTTCTATGTTTTTATTGTAGGATATGCGCGCTTTAGGAAATGTATAATGCGGTTATGTCCAATCTAATGCTACAGTGAATACAGACCTGTTTTTTACATTCTATCGGAATAATGATATTTAGCGGAGTTGAAGAAATATTTTCTTTCCTTTCCTATCATCTACCACAAGTACGCCCACCTTTACTTGATTAAATCATATCAAATTTAAAAATGTGGATAGAACTCTGTGGTATTTAATTTAGGGGAAATTAATCTTTTAATCTTATCTGCTTTGGAATACGAGGGCAATGAATTATAATTTAAATAATTCATTCATATAATCCGCATTTATCTATTCATTGTAATTACTGTCAAGAGACATAAGATGAACACCAGGGAGAGATGAAGGACTTGAAATGTTGAGACGACACCAAGAGAAAAAAAGGTGCAAAACGTCAAGCTAAAGATGGGGAGGGAAGAAATATAGACATGCTATGCCTTTGGGAAGTAAGATGGAAAGAAGGCGGGAATAATTGGAACGACAGTCACAGAGTGATATATAGTAGGGGAGAGACGGAGAGTCAGCGTTAGATGAATATTGATACCCATTCCAAACAAGGGAAATGCAGTAGTAAGTGAAGACTATGGTAATATAAATTTGGCCAAAAACTTGCAAAATGGTAATCAGCAAGAGAAAAAGTTAAAACTGTTAAGTATTTTTATTTGTGTAAATATTTATTTTGCATTGATAAAATTTCAGATGAGTAATCCCTGTGTCAAGGAGAGAGTTTGAGCAATGAATTTTGAAAAAAAATTGCATTGATAAAAAGTGCCAATTCATGCTTGAAACATATGCATTGGTTGCATTCACGACAAAAGGACAAATAGAGTTAGGGGAACATTTAAAGACAGATTTAAAATATATAATATTTATTTACCAAAATTTAATATTGACACATAAAAACTTAAGCGTGTTACCTATTCCCTAATAATATTAAAACGGAAGAGGCAGTTCTTCCCACGGAAACTACGTTCTTATCAATATAGTAGATCTTGGGACCATTCCTCAACATTATATCCATAGTTATTTCGCGGTTCTGGCTTTGCATCTAAATTGAATTCATACAGGATTAGACCAAAACTATAGTGAGTAAAATTATAGTCCATCATTTCATCGATAGTTTTATAAGAAACTTAATAAATATCCATCAATTATGTTGTCCTAAATTGGTTCTTAAAAACAATGTCGCTGAATAATTTATAAACTGATTGAAATAACATTTTTGGTCAATGAGGAATCTGAAAGAAACATCAGTGTGTGCAGATTTATTGAATAAGCTCATTAAATTTACCGATGGTAAATTCAGTACTAATATTGAAGGTATTCAATGAGAGGGCAAAAAAAGTTTTTTTTCTTCTAAGACGAACTTGAAGAGAGTACTTGAAAGGAACTAGTCAGGAAATCTTAAAAAAAAACTTTCAAAGCTAACGTTTTAAAAACTGACTACGATGCAACCAATGAATTTCTTGTGATATTGAATTACTCATTATTAAACCTGCAATATTCTTTCTTTTATACCCTTCGCACTTGAAAGTCTTCTGTGCTTCGGTTGCGTTGGGTTATCCTTTTCCAACAATCCACATTCCATTAGATATAGCTACATCAATACATACTTACATGCTCTCTTGACCTGTTGCATTGGCAAACAAAGATCCATTTGATGATGCATATGGTTTTAAATCAACTATTATATGCATGTGACCGTTAAGTTTAGGCAATGGAAAATGAGATGATCCGATGCACTGCGCTAATTCTATGGAATGACCTACAAAGCTTGATCAGTTTCATCGCTCGCAACGAAAAAAAAGCCTTTTTACCTTGGATATTGATGCATGCAAAAAATGTTTAGCTTGGGAATATGTAGCTTAACCAATGCATCCCTAAGGCACTCTACTGCTCAAGCATTCGTAAAATGGGAGAAATAACGTGAACGTAAGCCCACAGAGGCTTACAGGCACCGAAAAATATCGTTGGAATTTCCGTAAAATGTCATAGTGTCATTTCAGTTAAAAAAAGAGAGCAGACAAACGTTAAAATCTGGGGGAAGTGAAGCTGAAGATACCTGAGTCGAGTATCTTTTTGAGAATAATCTACCAAATAAAATAATGCAGAGCACGGATGAAAACGATTACTTAAATGAACACCAGTTTTGATTTGGGAAAATAAGGGGCAACACAAGCTATTTCAGCCGGTAAGCTTCGTAGAGAAGAGATAATGGAGAATAAAAAAACAAACTTTAATATGTACATTTGTAAAAACTCTCGAAGATGTGGACATAAATAAAAGGGAGTCTATTTTAATTTACGAATGTTCGAAGGATATTTGATTGAATAGAGACGCAGTCGTCGTAATGGTAAATGACTTCATTGAAATAAGGAGTCCGTAATGAAAGTTGGAATGTAAGCAGGAGTAAAATAAACCTTCTCAGGTTCCCCCATCAATTGTGGAATGAATGAAATGAAGTGAAGACAATGGGGAAGAAAAGGAAGGAATAAATGAATACTATTTAAAACACGACATCTTACTGACGACAATAGAACGGAGATAAAAGGTATGGTGATAGAAGGAATGAGGAGTATTGTAATACATTCTTCCAAATTGACTACACAGAAGTAACAACAGAGGGATTGCGAGGAAGAGAATAAGCGCTTGATTGCAACAGCTCAAAGGGGTGTTGAGTAGAGAGTGCTTCGAAAAAATCATAGGAATTATACCAATTATGAATGAACTTTAAATATGATGTGGGCAGAGTACCTAATTATAATGGGTCACTTTGATAGCGGATAATGTACTAATATTGCATGGGTTTCCTGTGCATTATTTCCGCATCTATTTATATATATTTTTGGGCAAAACTTTACTAAGATTATTTGTAAGTACCATAACTACTTTTCTAAAAGATAATGAAATTTTACTGAAATGAAAATGAGTGTAGAAATACAATAGGGTTATGTGATTTAAATGAAGGCATTAGAATATTTACAAAAATATTATGTACCGAATGGTTAATGTCAAAATGGTAATATTACTGTTTATGAAGATCCTAAATATATACTTTGGCTTTTGTATTCAAGATTGCATTAGCGGTGGTAGTTGGTAAACTTTCTGAATACTCTCCGTAGCGTCTCAGGTACAAATCCAATGTGGAAAATTCAAATCCTCTGGGAAACCCCATTAAAAATCCATCACTTTCTTTTTTCAGGATAAAAAAAACTGTAGGGGAAATCTCAATAAATGAATATGACTCAGCTTAGGATTTAGACCGAGATAATTCTACCTTGAGCTATCAAGAACCACTGAGTGGTTCTTCTTGATTGATCTCATGAAGTCTATGTACGTGCGTATATGATTTTGTATAGTTAGAATTTTATTGGCGATTAGATAATTTACGTATTTTGGCAATTGTGACAGAATTTCATACACATGTTTATCATAGTTGCAATAGCCTGATGCGATGTGCCGACGAAGAAAAAAACTGGGGGCAAAATGTCCACCCTCCCTTGATATTACTTGGGCAACAAAAATGAATTTTTTCTACTCACTAGCCCTTTTATGATTCTATAGGCATCTGAAAAAGCGAGCGATTGTCAAGAACATTGAATTATATGTTTTTTTATTAGGTAATCTACCGGTTAAGGTAGGTTTTTGGATGGACACAACTATCAAATAAACATTTTGTGACTCCCCACCTAGCAAACGAATCTACATCAGGTCCCTCTTCATCTCGAATTATATGTATGTACAATATTTTATCGAAGACACAGTCCAAGATATTTTGTATTAATTTTAACAATGTCGATCAAAATTAACAGTATTCCTTGGCATTTTTCAGCCCAACCTTTCTCTCTACTTCCCCCCGTGTTTCCTTCTACGCTCCAATTTGGTTTCTTAGATCAATGCTAATCCATGGGAACGCGCGTGTTCTTTCAACGATATCCCGACTAAATATTCTTTAATTTTTTCTATGAACGACTGAAACAATACATTTCTAAGAATACAAAATGAATTTCTTTGAAAAAAAGGTTCCCTTCTTCACTTTCATGAGTTTTTCCCACCACTAACAATTTTATTCATCGAAGAACAAGGATGGTTTCAATTTTCTCATTCGGTGCATGATCAGAACTTTGTTGAAATGTTCGAAGGTAAAAAATTTAATATAACCGTAATCTTTTTATGGCATAGATTTCCTACAAATTACGTTTAAACGTAAGATATTCAGGATTGCCGTCAAAAAAATGCCATGGTTTACAGAAAGTGAAGGGTTTTCCACTCAAAATGGAGTTTGATAGCTTTTTGATAACATTAGAATTATTTTAGCTTTTTTTGAGAGTAATTGAGAGTATCCTTTTTCACATTGATATATAATGAGTAAAAACGTAGGCATGATATAAGTATTCAATTCATCTGTAAAGATGTGTCACATTAATTATTACTTTTGTTCAGAGAGAATATGGTTTGCTTGATTTCATCTGCCTTTATTTCTTTGTACGCCATTACGTTTTAGCTGAAATTGAAATACCCCCTTGGCGCAATCAATAAGGTGCTTCAAGAACTACTAGAACCTGAAAAATCCACTCGCTCACTATTCCCTCGAAAAGTAAGCAAGTTGGAAGAAAGGAAGGAGAAAGACCTGTCATTTGGATATTACTATAATCGTTTAGGCGCGAATAAAGCCATAACCTTGGTGTTTATGGAGAGTCGAGTAGGGTATTGTCTTCCATGCATTACCTAAACAAACAGTAGTAAATACAAAACTCTTAGTCAATGTTTCCCAAACTTTTTCGACCCTCCACCGCTTGGATCTATAAACCTATACTCAATGTCCCCTAATCGGTAGCCTTAAAATAATAATATAAATCATTAAACAAAATTACCAATTGAGGAGCATTTAAATAACTAAATTAAAAACAATGACTTGCCAAATATTGCTTTATAATCCAATAGATGTACAGTTTTCATATCACATTCATGAAAAAGGCTTAATACACAATGAAAGGAACTTAGGTGAGAATATACATTTGACATAAAAATAAATTATCAAAACGAATATTTTTAAGAGGGCTTATTTTAAAAGTTTTCATGTCAATTTTTTGCTTAAATTAAGCAATTATATAACCAAAATGTTTTAACATATGTAAATAGAATAACCAATCATGCTTGGTTAAATAAATGACTATTGATTAAAGTTTTTCATTGTCAAGAAGTCATTTAAGGAGATTCTATGGCCTAATTCAATATTATATTTCCATCAAACTTTAATGGAATGTATGGGCTTGATGGCCTGGTACCAGTTTTTCAACGTCCGGTTTAATGTCACTTAGCAGAAGTCTGAAATCACGGCGTTCACAAAACTAAAGTATGTTTCTCTGTTTGGAAATAAGCTGAATGACTGCACTAAAACAACGTTCCACCAAATATGAAGTTGGAAATGTTAGAAGTTTATAAAAACCCCATCCATAATGCAGGATAACGATCGGAAGCCTCCTTCTGTAACCAAAACTCTTGATAATTTATCTTAAACTTTGCTATCAGTTCAACGTCATTTTGTAGTCCAATTAATCCTTCCTATAACACTCGAATTTCCTAAATATCAGAAAATGTATTTATCGCCCAGCCTGGAATTTTCAAAGAAATATTATTCTCAAGTTACTGCGTTATATTTTTATACAAGGTGGCTAAATGGACACAAAAGACTCAAATCATCATCACCTATACCAACTTTCTCTCCTAGCTAAAGCAGGGAAGGAAGTGATAAAGCTCGCGTGCACGTATGTTCGCTTAAATAATATCAACTTGGAAATTAACACAGTGACCACAGATTTTGCCTTCATAAGGTTAGCATCCTTTCTCTGCAATTGTAAATTCATTTCATTGGACTTTGCAAATAGTTCAGACAAAAATACAACGTCATTCATAATTTATTTAAGGTTGTCGCTGAGAAAATCGTCTTTCTTCTCAATAAATTGGACGAAAGTGTCAAAAAGATTGTAGAAGCGCTTTATATGATTGCCTTTTAATAGCCAACGAACTTCCATGTGTGTTAACAAACGTTTGACATCTTCGTCGTTCTCATCACACAGCTTTCGAAAGAGTCGATCATTAAGAGCATGGGCTTTGATTTTGTCAACCGCTGTAATTACAATGTTTAAAGACTTGCGATCACTCGGTATTTTAGCCACTAGATGCTGTCGGTGAATGACACAGTAAGTGGCAAAAACGCTTGGTACATATCTTCTCAAGTATGCAATACAACCATGGTGACAACCAGTAATTGACTGAGCTCTGTCTGTCGCAACAGCTAGTACATTAGAAAGTGGATTTTTTTGTCCCTGAAGAGCCGCTCTACGATACAAAATACTGGCTCTCCTTTAGTGTCAGTTTCTAATTGCCGTACAAGCAACAAATCTTGAGATAAATTTTCATCTTTAATAAGGCGTACGTGAGTTTGCGGAAAACTGTAAACTTATGTAATATGGATATTTCATATTTTGTCTTAGTTTGTCATTTTATTTGTATGATCAGCCGCCTTTTTACCTCATAGAAGAGCAGTCTCTGGAGCCCTTCGGAGAGTGTTTCATTGAATTACAGGGAGTAAGCAATTTTTAATTTTATCTCAATACAAACTCACCATGAAAACCTTTGAACATAGTCGCAATTTATTTTGCCACGTAAAGTTTTGGTAACGTAAAGTTTTCGAGGATATTATAATAAATGAAAAATATTGGCTGACATTTCTACCTCAGAATTTATCGATCCATTGTTTTCTATTCCTTCCCTCTGAGGCGACGCCGCGGTGACGTTTCCAACGCGTCACTCCGCTCAAACCGCATTTTCTTGTCGAGGAACATCCAGTTATACGAATCGCCAATTTCAGTTTTACCTGAAACATCTGACCTGCGCTCACATGCACTCGATGATCCAGAGGACTCGAGAGCCGCAATATAGCTACACCAAATGGCACCACGTTTCAAAATGACCCTTGCGAGTCATCTCATCCTGAGGCGCTCTGAACTGCATTCAATTTTTACCCTTCGTCCGCATTGTCCAATAGAGCTGGCAAACTCGTGCAATTCCAAGGCACGGCCGTCTATTCATAGCTGATACGCCCGGGATTCCATAAAAAGGATACTAAAAGCATCACATTCCTTAATTTAAAGATGAAATTGGTCGTATTTTGCTTCATTTGAGGTAAACTGAACATTTGTCATAAAGGAACCCACAAAATATAATTCATCTAGGTCGACCTTGCTCAAAAAAATATTCATTCATAAATTGTATAATTAAAATCTTACGATAAAAATTGGGCTATTGTTTAATGATTTCGATTTGAAATTTTATTATAGTTTTTTTAGTTTGACAAGTAGTTATTAGTGATCGTTTGGTATTTTCATTTTTATAAATGGCGACCGTACCCTATACCTAATTTTCAGTCTCAGAAATCTGAATAGCAAAAGATAATGGTGTTACGCACCCGCAAATCCTGTTACAATTTGTTTACTTTGATTTCTAGTTTCTCCATTTATTAAATTAAGGTTTCTATATTGTATCAACATTTGAAGTATGATATTTGTGCTCCGATTTCAAGCACGAGCCACAGCATTGTATCTCATGGAGAGGTTATCCTTTTATTTTTATCTTTTAAATGCTGATCAATCTCAAAAAACTGTCTCCAAAAGTGTGCTACACATTGAGATAATAGCAGTGGCCATTGCATGGGAGCGAATGTAGATGAATTTATTCTCTCGTCTTCACCATCTTGGCTGATCAAGATATGAACTCATTACAATAAGAGTGTAAATCCGATCCTGTTTTGACTCATAAAGCGAGGTATACGAATTTTTCTAAAGATCTAAAGAACTGCGGGATATGCCGCAACAGTAAAGGCATTTGCTAATATGTATTAAAATGCAAAATTTTCAGAACGTAAAAATTATTTGCCTTGACAAGGAATTTCGGAGTGTAAGAGGACGCTTCGGTAGCATACCTGGATAAAGCACTCGGCTGGGCATTGAGGGATCCGGTTCATATCCCGGGAAAGACGAATGATTTGTGCACTCTGAATTTGCTGAATTTTCCGAAGGTGATTATCCTAAGTCCCATATGAACTACGTGCCACCCATAGAGAAATTTAGGTTGAACTGTTATCTCACGTCTATTACTGTTTATTTGTGATAATTCCATTGTATATTGCGATTTACCCATGCAAAATGAATGTTGATACTTTAATTTAAAAAATTGGATTGAATGAACTGTGTGTTTATATATACTAATCTGAGATCTGAACGACCAGCTTGTATTTAGTATATTATTTTTAATAGTCTCTAAATAATCGATGGTTTCAGGCGTTATTTTATGGAATCGGTTCATTCTAAAGCGGATAAAATAATACTTTGTAATTCCACAGATTTATTTCACAAACACACGACCCGGCGTTTCGACGTACAACGTCATCTTCAGGATGACGTTGTACGATCTTCCACCTGAAGATGACGTTGTACGTTGAAACCTGGGTCGTGTGTTTGTGAAATAAATCTGTGGAATTACAAAGTATTATTTTATCCGCTTTAGAATAGTCTCTAAACATTCAGAATCATTGAAATCTATGAAGAGTGAAAAATAAATTATTATTATTGGAACTCTAATAGTTAAGGTAAAATATAGTTTTCAAAACCTCTACAATGTTACGATAGATTTATTTGCCTTTCCAGTCAAAAGACAACCTGGCAACCCGACACTACAATAACGTCTCCCTTCATTTCGTCCGAAGTACCTTGTTTCCTGTCCTTTCTTGATTGCCTAACGTTCTATCCTCTGTATATCTCAGTCTACAGCATCCAATTTCCACTGAAAACGCTCTGCATCTATCTCCCCTACCTCCTTTGGATTCCTCCCAACAGCCCACTATCCTCCCTCACCATGCCTTGCACATCCTCGATTATTTCACATTCTGTCCACTTCACCTTTTCCATCCTCCTCCACACCCACATTTTAGTACCTTCTAATCAACAGCTGGAAGGTAAAATTACTTTAAAAAAGTATTATCCATAAATTTGCTACGGATCATCAATAGAAGATCTCTAAAATCACTAATGATTCAGTCAGATTTATAGCATGTACATCTGAAATATTAAGGAATTAACTGAAAAACCGCATTGTATACCTAAAGTTGCTATTGCTACCACACTTGGTGTTAACTTTCCTCCTACTACCCACATATAAAACTGCTACGACCGTCAGCATTGTAAAAAAAAATATTTTAATCCAATTTAATATTTAAACCTTTGTCACTGCCAATATTCAATGTTCATCTGTATAATATACTATCACAATTTAACGAAAAATTTATTTTACAATAGATATAAAATCGAAATTATGTATTGATATGGAAATAGTTCATTAATAGTAGAAATCAGAAAAATATTTAATCTCTTTCCCTATGTAATGTTTTCCTTTTCTCTATTTCAGGTAAGTTTGCCTTAGAGAGCCTGCCTTAGAGCATTTAAATGTCTTCATTAAGTTCTGTCATCGGGTCAATCGAAGCTGAGAAAATGCTGGAGCTTACTTGGCGAAATAAGGTATTGTTGAAATTAATACAGATTTCCACTCCATCTCCCCCTTGATTTTCATGAATAAATATTTTAATTTTAAAATACTCAGCGGAATTGGACGTATAATAACTTTTTAAATATTTTAAAGATTAAAAGTGTTTTTTTGAAATGAAGGGTTTTGACTACAGCATGAATGAATGAATCTTTGTGTTTGGGGCGTCTTCCAAGAAATCTCTCTACATCTTTCAATTCTCTTCGATAATTTTCTTCCACCATCTGATACCATTGCGATCTCTACCTCTTTTTCTTTCAACCGATCCTTCCTGGTTCTCTGGTGCTAAGCGTTTTCTTCTCATTAAATGCCATTGTTCAATTTTCTGGTGATTATTATAATGCTTCTCTCCACTCCATTTATCTTTATTGTGATATTTCGTGTAGTCTGTCTGTATTAAATGACTCCCATTCTTCTATCTTTCTCCTTTTGGAATATGTACAACTTTGCTCCATAAATCTATCCAGCTGTAGACCAATCATTTTATCATATTCTTCCTTAAATCTTTGCTTGAACCGGAAATTCATGAATAATTATTTCACCCGAAAACATTCGGAATCATCGATATTCTCACATAACAACTTATCTACGCCTTTTGATGTAAACTGAAATTTAGAAGTCATACTTGTTTCGAATCATATTAGTTATTCCTATGCCTACCAAGCCATTCCCTACATATATAAGTTAAAATTCAGAGGGAAAAATGTATATCCTTGTCTAGCTTCTTTTCCTTACACTGCCCATTTGGACTCTCCGTCCTTCATTTGTTCCGGAGCATTTAGAGATATGTACAGGTTGGGGATAAATCGTCTGTTCTTCCAATCTACTCATATTTTTCGTAATACATTGATTAATACTATCCATTTATGTCAATCGAGCAATTTCTCGAAATCCAAGGGACCGACAAATATATTCGGGTTGTATTCTCTGTTTCTTTCCATTAGGGACCTCATCACTGCTATAGCAACACGTGTGCCCATTTCCTTCCTGAACCAGGGCATAGCCATTGTGTGCTATGTTTAGGACGATAACCGTTATTATATATTTTCTTTAAAGGCAATGTCGATCATCATATTTTCAGAATAAATTGAAAGAAAATATATTAACTATGGTTCTCGAAGAGCTTCTTTTCCAGATAAAATTTATTGAAGGTCTAAGAGTAAATTAGGTCAATTTTATGATGAAAAAGAAAAGTGTTATGATTCAATACACATGCACAGAGTAATAAGCAATGCTACGAAAATGCGTCGATCAGAAATGAAGCCGGAACAGACGTATTTATTATTATTGTGTGTATATTATTTTTGGTAAATAAATTGTCTAAATATGTAACGAATACAGATTATGACAAGTAAGCCGCAGAACTTGGGCAGAGAATTTATAATCGCTGCGTAGTCATTTGAATTTAATTTCTACTTTAAGAATGTAACTTGAAGATGACGTGAATCGTCACCTGAAGATGACATTGAACGTCGAAACCCGGGTCGTATCGTAATAATTTTTTTGTGGAATCACAAATTTATCATCCTTTCATCTCCAACAAGAATCGATTTAACAAAGTTACGCCGAAAATCATCAATCAATACAACTTTATATTTTCTTTAAAATTGTAGCGGCTATTTCATCTATATTTTTATATTAATTTGCGCGTGATCATCATTTCTTTTCGTCCGCTTATGTACATATTTTTCACTAATACTTTCGAATTAGCAATACCACTAATGGATTTTATTGCTCAATTGACATGTTGATTGTGCCTGCTAATAAAATGCATACACATACTCTGCTATACTTGCTGTTTCGAGAGACAAAAATGTCAATTTCAAAATAAACCTTCATCTCGAATTTTATTTGCTCATTATTTACCCTATTAACGAAATATTCCACCATTGCCTCAATTTATACCACTGTTTAATATTGGTTACACTTCCATGAAAATCAATGCTCTAGCACTTATTATCCGACGATTTTGGTTAACTTATTGATTTTAAGATGCACATCAGTGAATGTCATAAACGTCAATTGTCCTTCGTGCAGGAACGGACAGTTCCAGTCAGTTGACCATTCTTTGATTACGTTATTTTGACAATATTTTCTCGTTGAATTTAGTGCCTATCTGTAGTTAATTCTCATTGAATTGGTGTAAAAGTTGAGATGTCAGAATAGACTAAATAATAATATAATCCGAGAGAGGTCGATTTTCCTTTTCTCCTCGCCGTGGTTACTATCCGCGGTGGCGACGTGCGTCGCCATGGCTACCTAATTGGCCATTTCTCCTATACAACATTCCCGGCATCCTCTCGTCCCGCCCGCCAATCCTCCCTTCAGTTCCTCCTTTCATGCTGAACCCAAAATAACCCTCCATGTAATACCCTCCTCTCCCGTCTCCTCTCAATCTCGCGTCTCTCCTCCGCTTCCTCCTCGCTCGCCCCGCGCCAAACATTTCACTTCCTCCCCGAGCGCCTACCCCGGACCACGCTTCGTCGAATGCGCCATCGCCACACCCCCCGTCCTCGCTCGCCATTAACTATTTACCCGCCTTCTTTTCCCTTTCCACGCCCAGCCCGTCTACCTCTTTTCTCTCTCTCCCTCTCTCATTTCACATACACATCCCCACGCCACCCCCGTAATCCCACTTCGTTTTCAACCCCTACCCCCGTCAAAATTCCGCGTCAAACCCATCGGGGACCGGAACTGATTTAAACTTCCCCTGGGTTTTTGGTCCTCCTCTCAATCGCTCATTATAACGTTCCCCACGTCAACCTCCTCCCTGGATTCTCTCCCTAATCAACCCCAACCCCCAAGTTCTCGTGCATTTTTTCCCACCCGTGGGGCTCTCCTCTCGCCGCAGCCTTCCTCCGTCCTGATTATTCCTCCGTTACACCCCTAATTCTACACCCACTGCTTCTCCAATTGATAGCGCACACGCAACTCACTTGGCCGAGGACTGACTTTTTTACGGGAAAGTGATGTCGGGAAAACCCAGCCTCGCATCGGCATTGAAAGGAGATTGTGGGGATAAAGAAAGGGGCAGGGAAGCTCTTTGAGCCTTTAAATTCTGAATGATTTTTTGCTTTTCCCGGAAAGCCGAGAGCTAAAAAATAATGGCTATATACTCCACGTCGATCTGAAATCGTTTTGTTATCGCGAGGAGGGGTCTGATTAGAGATTGAAATAGGAAAAAAAGCGCACGATTCCTTTCCGTTCACTAAGCCATGTCCTTAAAAAAAAGTAAATAATCGCATTTTGCTCATTCATTTGGCCATTGAATTATAAATTTCAACTCAACTGAACGCATTCCTATAGACTTTCTGAGCAACCTTGGGAACGACGCATTTAAAAATATCTTCAGTGTGTCAATTTCCATCGATTCGTAAATATTATTCATGATATGATGACATTTTTTTGCGAATACAAAATTCACGGTTTAAATGCACAGTTAATCGACATTAAAAAGTGATTATTATGCACGACTATTTTGCAATTTTTATACTAGAATCAAGTTTAATGTTATGAATTTAGGGGAATCGGGAATAAGGGGAAATTGGGGCTAATATTAATAATTAACTCTTGCGTTTTGCAAGTCTCCACATTTTTCTTTATTATTAGTAGTTAGATATATCCACCTCCTTTGCCTTATGGAATCTTCTTCGCAGTCATCTTCTTACAAATAAACGTGTTCAATCATTGATGAATTAATGTTCTCAGGATGAATCATTTGATTATTTTCAAATAATGAAGTATAGTGATAAATTTATATCAAATTAGATAAACCAGCTTCCAATTATGTTTTGTCTTTACCTAACAATAAGTAATAATTTATAAACTCTAGGAACTAAAACAGCCATCAATCATCATTAAGTGTTTAGTCTTTTTTAGATAGTAAATAAATCAGACTAAATTGTCCAGCTGATTTCCTCCATAAAATATGCTAAGAATTATTTCGTAAAAACTTTTCCTCCCACACTTTCTTAAACTTTTGAGTAGTTCCGTAGGAATGTTGTCTACCTCAATGACCTCATTTGATCTTCATTATCACAATGCTCTTCTATCTGGAAATCGAGTAAGCGTGGGCCTAAGCTATCCTTATTTACATAAAATTCGTTTTCTAGATCCAAGCTTCCTGGTCTAATGTTTACCAATATAGTTCCTCTAGGTATTTATTTACCTTTCTTGAATCATCTCTGTTACAATTTATTTATCTTCCTGACTTATTTTTGATTGTGTGCTTGGATGTTATCACATTACTTCCTGACAGTGCCCTCATGTTCCTATATAGCTCACCTATTTCAACCTGCCTTTGTAAACTTTCAACAATTCACACATTACGTCTTCGAACAAGCTTGTTTTTTTTAATGTTCTTATCAAGAACATTCATTTCCCGCGGCAGTTTCTTCTACGCAACTCCATTGGCTTTCTTTCATTCCCATCTATCGACTATGTTCCTAATCATCTAATTTTTATTCATTGGTTTCCTTGACATTTTCCTATTAATCTTATCAATATTTTCGTTTGTCACTTTCGACAACTAATACCTGTGGTCTTCTTCCTCCCTATGTTTACGTGGTGGCTTATGGATCCGAACAATTCCCAATCCTTGGTTCATCTTTTACTTCTAGTAGTTGTTCTATAAGCCGCTTGCTCTATGTTTGCTGCACCTCTTCCTATCCTCTTGTTCGATATTATTGCCATCTCTCCCTGACTCTCTTCCCCAACGCTGTATATAACTCTTTAGTTATCCCTTGTACCCCGACATGGTTTCATCTCAACCTCTCGCATCCGTAAAATATCTTCATTTCATCCAGTCATCTCTAACTTAATATTTTCTACTTTTTATCTTGTCCAAATCTGAATCTCCTAACATGCCGAGTCCCCATTCTAGCTAGTTCGGTCCCCTTCTGTCTTCTTTGCTGCCTATGTAGGTTTTGATTTGAGAGAATTTTGTGAGATAACGACCGCGAAAACCTTGCCTTCCCCGTTGCATGGCACGACGAACTGCCCAGATGGCCAATTCCATATTTAGCAGGACATATGCTTAGATAAGTTCCTCCCAAAAATCTTGGGACAAATAATTGAGGTGGTTTCCTAATGTCATCCTTAATTGTATTTTTTTTAATTTTACTCCATATTCAAATGGTCACCGTAACGGGGGTCAGACACCTCAGCAACCGTTTCACTGACATACAGACGCTGTATGAACTAACTTTCGTCTGGCTCTTATAGTATCTTCAGTTATACCTAACAGATCCTACCCAATTCAGTTATCGTTACTCCTGCCAGTTCAGCTCTAGGAACCATTATGATACGCACCCCCTTCAACATGATCAAGGCTGCTGTCAATAGTGGAAATTCAAATATTTAGATTTAGTATTTTTTAAATCTAATGTAAAATTTCATATTCATATCCCAAAGAATATTTCTAATGGCAAAAAAGCGATTGAAAGTATCCGAATTATCTGCAGTCGAAATTTTTATATGAAGTCTGCATCATGTGTATGTGTAAGACTCTTGGTTTACGCTGGAAAATCTAGAAGTATATAGGAACATACTCTATGTATGTTTTTACCTACATAAATGAGTCGCAGTAGTCCACGGGGTAGAGCGTTGGACTACTGACCAGTGGGTCCCGGGTTCGATTCCCGGGCAAGGCACCTGCAGCTCCATCACCCAAGCGATATGATTTTTCGGGTACTAGATCGTCCTCGGAAACTATAACCGGCACAGGTAACGGAGCTGGCCCCCCCTTCCCTGTTGTGTGAATTTCACACGCCGTCTGGTTTAGTACTGAGTGAACTCTACCATCACCTACCCAACCTATATTCGGTTGGAATACTGTGTTTATGGTTTTTTTTATAGGTGCATACATAAAAGACCATATGGACGAATGCAGGGATTATGTTAATTTCTACGGAAAAAGTGCCATATGGCACGCATGGGTCTCTAAATTTACGGTCGAATGATCTACCAAACTAATGTATCAAGTGCAATTTATCGTGCGTATACTTAAAAACCAACAGGGCAGTGCCAGTTTTGATGATAGACTCCAAACTTAGCTGCTAAGGCACTCACCGAAGATAAAAGATATGTGAAGGTTAAATTTCTTTTTTCAAGTTATGCACAATCAGGATACTATCGGTGATTTGGTTCGAGTTTACAAAATTAGTATTTTCACGATCATAGAAAATAGCATGTTTTATCGTGATACACTATTTTTATTAATATTACATTCTTAAAGTGAAAACTGCCTTGGATCTTTTAGGTGGTTACCATGCTAGACATTTTAATAACCGCATGAAAACTCAATTATGGGAATCCTAATTCATACCGAATTTCATCATGTTGTCAAAAATATTCATGTACCAATTGTCAGTGAATATACTCTACTTATCATCATTTTAAACATTTAGACTTAAAATAATTAAGAGTTAAGACATTGAAGTATTTTGATGAATTTCTGCCTGCTATTAATGATATATAAAGCTTTAATTTCGACTCAAATTATTCGGGTATTATTTTGACTTGTAAATCGGTTTGTATGTTTTACTGATTACAAATTTACGCTTGATAAATGAATCAAGTTTTACAGTTTTTCTGAAAAATTTATTTCTTCCAGTTTTAATTAACGTAATACCTGTTAATTGCTATGGATTTGTCGTAGTATTTACAATGTCATTAACTTTATATCCGAAACGTAAAGTGTTTTCTCTGCGTCAATGGAGCCTTAACGCACATTGCGTGAATCGGTAAAGAATATAGTTGCATGTCTTAAATGTGATTTCGGTTATTCGGCCATGCTAATTACTTGGAGTAATATGGCGTGCTATTCAATTTGGATGGGTGTTTGTAACTCTCCGAGTTTCCGTTTTACGTATTAGTATTGTCCTTACAACACCAGCATAGGCTAACTCACTTGTTCGCGGTCGTTCTTTTCTTTGAAAAGTACATGTTTTTGCTAAAAATCTCTGTAGTTAAAACTAATTCGTGAATAAAATTCTCTATTTTGAAATAACGTACTTCATACGATATTTAATGCATATCATTACCGAAACATTTACCTGTAAGAAATAAATTTTATGGAATTAGTTTTCATATAACTGATTTGTGAACTAATGCAATAAATTTGGTTTCAAAATCATTTGTAACAAAAGTCTTCGATCCAGTATAAATTGATTCTCGTAAAACATTTCACCAATAAACAAAGTTCGTTTGCTCAAGCCTACCAAATCTTAATGTATGCGTAATATGATGTAATTTTCGAGATCAATGAAGGCAGAAAAAGGATTTCTAAAAATGTCTAAATGTCACCTCAAATTTACAGTTTTTCGAGAACACCCTAGATTTAATGAGTAGGTGTTTTTTGATCAATCAAATAACCATGGAAGGCCTTTTCCACTGATTATCCGAAAATTGGACGAAGCGAGTTCCTTTCATTAGCTTTTAGATGATTTAAATGACTCTTCCACGGGAAGACTCGATTAGCAAAAGAAAGAAAGATGATGATCGAATAAAGAATTTTCTAATAAGGAACCGCTTCCTCAGAACCTAAATGGACCACCGTATCAAAATCCCTAAAACACAGGGGGCTGGAGAGGGGAGGGTAAGTGATGGGTTGGCACAAGGATCCCGGTCCCTCCCCCGCCCCGTCTATAATAGCATTAAAAATAATGAGCCTCCCTTTTAGCCACTAGTGTGTGTGATTATTATTTTATTTTGTGTAAGCTCCCGAAAGAAAGGATGAAAAGTGACGGCGATGATAAAATTCCATCCGCAGAGGGGTGGTTTGTCGACGGTGGGGAAGAGCAGACCCCCTAGACTTCCGTGGAGGGAAGGGAATTCGGGGGGAGTGAGGGAGACTGGGCGGGGATGGGAGGAGTCCCGAGATCCGGGAATAGGAGGAAAAAACAGCCAGCCTCTAATCCTCCTCCCTCCCCGCCGCCATGCTTCTTTTCCTTCTTGAGATACGCGGGGGGTGAGAAGTGAGAGGGCCTCGAAAAAAAATCGGAATTTTTCGGGTGTGTGGAAAAGCTCGAGGGAGGAGGAGAATGTACGGTCGGAGGAGTTGGTAAATGGTGGTCCATGGGTGGGTCGGTCCGAAGGATGATGGGAGGGGATTTTCGGGAGTGCGAGAGGGGACGTGGGATTTTCTAATTTGGAATTTCCATAGAGACGTTAGGTATATGGTCCATGCGGAGGGGGAGAGTGGTTGAAACGTTGGGCGGTGGCTGAAGGAAGATGGTCTGGGGAATGGGGTGACTGAGGGATGAGTGAACGAGAGGAACGCGGGACGGGTTTCATCCTCCCGGGTCGGGGATGGTGAGGGAAGGCCCGGGGAGGACGGAAAAAAAGGGACAGCAGGGAGGTGGAATAAATTCCTATCCCATTTCAAGCCAAAGGGACTTCCATCCCGCCGTCACTCACCTCCGCCAACCACTCCCCTCCACTTTTTATGTACATGGACACACATAGGGGTGGAAGTGGATGAAAAAAAGATTTCATTTGAAATGCCTCATCGTTCTCGCTCTTCGGTATCTTTTACTTTCTTCCACCGTCCTTTCTTTGAGTTTTTCAAGGACGTGATATTTTTATCCTGGGGAGCACAAAATAATCTTGTATTTTGCCCGGTTCTTTCACTTTCCGTTCAGTTGCTGTATAATAATAAACATTCTATAGAAAAGAGTACATTGCCGAGGTCTTGGTATTCATTCTGCGTCTTTCTTTACCATCCCGCACTCCTACGCCACCCACGACAACCACCAGCAAACCTCCTCCGCCCACTCACTCACCTCCATTCGCTCCAAGGCTTTCTTTCTTCTATCACCCATCCCCCACTTCTTCACTCATTCACCCTGAAGCCCCAGGCATTAATTTTCCGCCGCCTTATCTCCTCCAAAGTCATCCTCTCTTGCACGCGCCACCACCTCCTGCTACCGGTCTTTTTCTCTTTCTCTCCCTCTCCCTTTCCCTCCCTCTCTCTCTTTCTCTCTCTCCTCAACAGTCACCCACCCCTCTGCTCGCCACCACGCCCTCGATGACATCCATCTTCTCTCTCTTTCCCTCGCACTCAGTCTCATTCTTATTCAAGCCTCTCACTCCATCAATATGAGAAATTTGTGGATTAAATGCGATTGGGCGGTTATCGGAAAATCCTGTCTGTTTTGTCACTCACTTACAGTTTTTACTAATCTTTTAAACTCGTGAGATAATTTATATATTTCTTTCTCCCCTATCCAATTTTATTACGAATGCGTCAAAAATTAAATGCAGCCATTTAACGATAAACCGGTCGGAGATTTTAAACCTTCAGCGAAAAATTTCCATGCTATTATGTAAGCTTTTTCATGTATCAAATTTGTCTGAATATGTGTGTTAATTGTCATAGAAATTGCATTATATTATTTCATGGCAGTGTTATATTGCTGATTTTAATATATTTCTTCGTCCAGGTATGCGACAGAGGATAAATAATTCTTTTTTTGTGTGGTTGCAAATCCAAATATATTTTGTTACTAATTGTATATTATTTTGCTAGAGAGAATCTATATACCACGCCTATGATTCAGTTGTTTTATTGCATTTTAGTTTGTTTCCCATTCCCTATGAATAACAAATGTCAAGCAATATTTTTTAATAAGGTAATTCTGCGGTATATACCGTATTTCATCACTTATCATCCACCCTGAGGTTGAGCAGTTCCTTAGCGTAGCGTTTCAAGTAGTTCTCCTATCTATCAGTCCCTTTATGCCAGCACGTGTACTTATTCCACTTCATCTCTCTTAATATTCAGTTCACAAATCTCATTTGGGGTCCTAATCTGTGCCTAATTCTTCAAGTTTGCTTTACCTTCTAGGGCGTCATCATCGGACTACTCTCTCATGAAATATACCAAATAGGCTAAACCCTTATTCAAGCCATGGTTCTCATTGACTTCTTTCTTTTCCTGCTCCCCTAAGAAATTTTCACGAGTCAATTAAAGTGACCCCTTTGATCTTCATCTTTGTAATGGGATTTATGTGTACAATAACTAAATTGATCAGTGCAGTGTATATCTCATACTTTGATTATTCATGTAATAATTATTTTGAAATAATGAAAAAAATACTTTTTCAAAAGTTACTTTGATTTCCTTTTTATGAAATAAAATATGAAACTGGTTACTTTTATTCTGGCCTCATCGATGGCTATTCTTGCCCTTAATAACTGTCTCGGAGACTGTTTATAGTAAGATGCTCTTAAGAGGTTTTTATTCCCGGGATGGATCACAAATATCGCAAAGGTCACGATTGGAAGATGTTAACACTCATTAAGCTGATGTATTAATTTACTATGATATCTCGTAAAGATTAAATAGTAATTAATGTACGCATACAGCTCAAATTATGTGGTCGTTATTTGAAAACTCCCTTATAAGTCTTTAAACTAATGTAAGTTCAAAACTTATTTTTTCTAATTCAAATGCATTTCAAAAGTAAGAGAAGCCAACACAAAATTAACATATGTTTTCCATTTTTGAAAATAATATCTTACTTTTTCCTTTAAATTGCTGTTTTTGTAAAATAAGATGTTAAAATTATTCCTGTGGACCAAAATCCAATTAAAGAACCAACCATTCTCCTTAAAATGAAGATGTTGCCTTATCGGTTCTTTATCAAGAATTATGTTAAAATTTGTTACTTCGCACAAAGAGGTTTTCTTTGTACTTGAGCTAAGGTACTCTTAGCCTACTTAAAAATTCCTTGAATGAATGGATTATAATAGAAAAGTTTCTTCGTGCATCTAGATGCAAAGAGTATAAGAAAGAACCTGAGAACAAAAATCGTGAACATTTCCAGTTGGTTTGACCAATCTTAACTTAATTAGTTAGATTACGGTAAAATGTAGCTCTGAAATATGGGTTTCAGAATGAAACCAGAAACTTAAACCCTACTCATAGTGATTCTATTTATCGTAACACTATCCTATACATGAGATTTTCTATATATCTAATCTCAACCTATTATAAAACTTCCAGACTATAAGCCTCTTATTGTTATATCTTCCATGCTTTTTCCATGTTTATCTTTATTTACAAGGAAAGCACTTAAAGATTTAGTACTAATTTGAGATCAGTAATATGTTCACTGGACAATAAATAATGTTTCATGCGCAATGTACTTGTATTTTCATCAAAACCGGTGTACATGTGTTGGATACATGCCGAGGTATGCACTTTAGAAATGACCAAGGAATTATTGACGGTTTGTCATTGTTCTTGCTTAAACACTCAAAATTATTCCAAATTCAATAACTAAGGGTGGAGATAAAATTATTTTAATGCCATGTATGTAATATCTACGTCATTTTCCATACAAGAATATTCTTTGTGGCGCCCATTGAACGATATAAGAGGCATTGAACTACAGCTATTTCAACCATACTCGTATACCGTGTTTCGTCAGCAGTCATCACTTTATCTTCAGTTAGGAACCTACGGTTATATCTTTTCACAAAATGGAGTGCCAGTGAAACAATACAATTCATTATTTCCGTCGTTCCTTTGCAAATGCGTTAGAAATACTTACTATTAAGGGTAAAAAGAGGCAAGAGGGAGGAATTGACAGTTGTTAACACCTCAAAAGCTAATTTGTTTATGGGTGAAAGGACTTTATTCACTAACACTTTACTTACTTTCCTTGTTTTCATGCTTTAGAAGCGTATTTTTTTCGGAATTCAAATAAACTTGTTCAGCAGGTTTCATCTCTAGCATTCGCTTATTAGTGGAAAGCCATAAAGACACAATAGACATCCATGCCACCACTATAAACTTAACGTACACATAGGCATAGGTCGTTCCGTTTTAGAGGGCTATTATGTTTTCACCGGGCGTATGAGGAAATGGGATGTCTGTATTTAAGGATCGAAACTGCGAGCTTTACTCGTCTGGTGACCGAGTAAGCAGGCATGCATCGCAGCAATGCACTGAACTAAGCGGAGGTAATACGGAAGAGTACCGTAATAGCTTGGCAGGTCAAATAAAACCCTTCATTTTTGTTAAAAATTGCGAGTTTTTTGTGGTGCACGTATTTATGTTATTCATATTGCTAAACAAATTGACATAGGAGGCATTACTTATAAGCCAAATCAGTATCGTAAAAGAATTTCAACATTTATTAATTTTTTAAAATATTTTAATTAAATTTCACTTTTCTTATATGCTCAAGATCACTCCAAAAATAAATCTTTTACAGGACGCACTATTCTGTGTATGGCAGGTGTTGGTCATACATCCTTAAATTGATAAAAAGTATGAACGTTAATATATCTGTATAAGTCAATTTTTCGGAGTGCCTGCCATCTTTGTGTTTACAAACGACGATGGACTGTAAAGTGATTGTTGAACAGAAAACGCAACCTTTAATATTGAATGTCAATTTCGAAATTTAAAAAGCGTGAATTTGTCATCACCCATTTGTATATATTTTATCGCTGTAGCTTGTATCACTCTTTTGATTTGCATCATTCAATGTTGTGTCATTTTTTATTTTTGAATCCTCAAGCGAATTTCTTTTTTAAATTGCACAACAAAATTGTAAATTATCAATTTATGCTGCAAAATAAATCATTCTTTTTTGTTGATGGAAAAACTGTTTCACAATATTATTTCAAAAGTTAAGATGGATTAATCTAATTACCTGGTTGACAATATTTTTTAATTGATAAAATTACGGAAGAAAGTTGTAGACAAAGCTGTGACTCTGCGATTTAATCTGCTAATTTTCCGATTTGACTAAGGGCAAAAACATCCAGTAACTCAAGGAAACAAAAGTGGAGTTTGAAACTGTTAACTAATTTTTTGCTTTAATAATTTTGCAAATCTAAATTTGGTAATTATCTTAATCCTATGATTTCAATGAATCTTCTGTTTTTTTTCTGAGTGTAATGTAAACTTTCCACACACATTAATCATGTATAGAGAAAAAATCATGCTGCCTAATGGTTCAATGCATATCTACAGGGGCAATTTCAGTCTAGCAATTCCATGTTAAAATTTAAATAAACCAAAGCGCTAAATTTTAAAATTCTCCACCAGAATATGAGAATGGAGTTATGTTTTTCAAGATTATTTATATCTATATTATTATAACTATCAAATACATACATTTATTTGTTCTCGCAAAGGAAAAAATCTTTGCTTGGTTATTCCGGAAGATAGCGGCCAGAATTCTATGTTATGTTGACATCCAATGGTAATTATGCAATTAAGTACCAATTTATACTTCGTAAATGTGAGGAGATTATTAGGCATTAAATAAGTCAAAATACGGATTCAATCGTATAAATAGAGCATTTTTCATTTAATATATTCTTACAGAGATAGTGTTACACATACTGTTCTTGTATATTTAAACTAAAAAATCTTCACCTCAATGTAAATGACTTAACTAAATAGCATCAATTTATCTTAGTACCGTTTTTTGCTCCTGAAATTGTTCTTTACTAAATTTATTAACAGTTCACTGCTGCTTTTGTCATAGGGGAAAATAAAAGACATGAACTTTGATTAAATATAAAACCCTTGCGTTCATTTCCGAGGTGGTGGACCCAGTTGTATATATAAATAATACAATGTATAATGTCTATGTTTACCTTATTCCAAGAAAATTTCCATTATCTAGAGGAAACACACATGACAAAATTTTCAAATTTATCTTAGAAATTGTAAAATTTATGGCATTGGATTTGACAAGCGCTTAACAAGGGAATTTAAGTCGCTGTATTTATTATGTATGATTTTTAATTCGATTTATCAATCAAACTCTTAATTTATATAGTATTCTTCAAACATGCAAATTTCAGCATGATATGAATGAAATGGGAATTTGATAATTAAAGGTTTACGTTAAAAGGTAATATAAACGCAGAAATAAAGGTATCATGAAGCCACTTGTGTCAAGTTGTTAAGTAAAATCATTGGACGTATGTTGTTTGATAAATGGATTTTGTTTTGGTGATTAAGGCAACGGCATGTCAATATTGAATAATAACCGTGAGAAAAAATTAAGACCTTTTGAGAGTATCATCGATCGAGATTTATCGTTTATATTTAATTAAGTCATTTAACACGAGTGTCTTTGAAATTCACACTTCATTTTTGTGAAATGCTGTCAAGGAATTTACGATGCAAAGCCACTTTATTTTCTCCCCGAAAAATCAAGTATTTCTCTTTACGTGCTTTCCGCATGAATAACGCAGACCCCAATTTTTATTGAACTCATATTTCCTTTCGCTTGTGTAAACCTGAGCATATTTTTCATTTTCTACTTGCTCGAGCGTTTTCCATCGATCTCGTTTGCTTCCAGCCGTCTCCTCTTTGCATTCGCCCTGTTTGCCCGATCCCCCCGCTCCTCTTTCTCTCCCACCTCCTCCACAGCGGCGTACACCTGTCCCTATTCCCCGAGTACGCGAGATGCCCACCCTCGTGGTCCTCCACCCCCCTTCAACTCCCGCCTCCATGGAAAAGTGATACCGTCTCCACGAGGCTCTCCCCCCACGAGTCTCTCATCCCTCCACCATTTCCAATTCCAATATATTTCCTGCTTACGAATCTTTCTCCGATCCCCATCATTCTCTTTCTCCATCTCACCAGTCCCACCCCATTCTTCTGCTACCCATCGTTCTCTCTCCTCCTTTCTCTCTCTCCTTCCGTTTGCCTCACCTTCCCTTGCGTCCCTTTTGCCCTTGCTCAACAAATCCTTTGATATTCAAAAGGCTTCGCCGATTTTCGAGAAGATTCGTGAGTAACCTGGAAATGCTAAGATTTTATATCTTGAGCGTTGGGAGTTAAATTTCTTACAGATTAGAATATTATTGTGGGGGAGGCGGCTTGAGGCGATTGATATCCAAAGGTTGGGCCGGATTGGTATCCCAAAGATGGAATAAAAATTGCTGAATTCATTCACTTATGTAAATATGCATGATACGAGGATAAGGATATCTCCGGGAAGATGAAACCCAATATCACAGACGCTATTTAAAAAAATCCATCGCTCGAATTATTAAAAATGCTTTCTATGTTCCATGGTATTTTTAACGTTAAAGTAAATAATTCCATTGATGGTTTCAATGGTAGTTATAGTTGTTCCACATCTTTCACCTATGTAATGTAATTACATTTTAGTCTCTTATACTCTTTTTGCATTAATATATATACATAGTAGTCTTAAATAAGGAGATGTGCGTTTGGCCAATTGATTCTTAATTTTTAATCTAAATTTATATTATTGTTATCTGTTTTAAATTATTTTGGTATTTATTAAAAAGGAATGAGTTTTTAAATATAAATTCCATCTGTTATTAAGTATACTTGCTTAGATAGGTATGCAAAATTTGCTTGTTACTCAACTGTTTGACCATGTACAGCCATTATACAATAATTATTCTCCCATCTTTTTTAAAGACAATTCCATTTGTTTTAATGCATTTTTCACATTTCTTATCACTATAGCCTCTCATCTTCCATTGACGCCATCAAATGCTCCTTGAAATGATCTGCTTTAAAGATATCATCACAAATATAATATTCCTAGTAGATACTCTTCTATGTCGTATTTTCTGTATCTATCTCTGAAGAAAATAATGAAAAACAGTAATTGTATAGTTTCTTTGAGAAACCTTTTGCGATTTAAAGCAAAAACTCATTTGCTCTAACATTTTCATGTTTAGACGAGTACTTTATTTTACCGATTCCGCGATGAATCAAATAAAGGGTGTGCAAACTTTTTAAAATGATGTAATCTCTATTGTTTCATTCCCATTATTTTTTGAGAAATAACATTTGATTACCAAATGCTATGTTATTTCTCTAAGAAAGTTGAAGAATTCTTGTTGTGTAAACACCCTGAAGAAATTAACAGCAAAAAAAATGCAACGAAATATTGCCATCTGAATGCGTTATTTTATAAAAGTTATCAAAATACAATCTTAAGGTAAAATTTTGCAAATTTCGTGTAATTAGTCAGCAATATCGGTATGCACATATTGGTACGCTATTTCTTAGTTCTACTCGTAAGATTACGAAAATTGAGAAGTGTGTTTTTTTAAAGAGTATATATATATATATATATATATATATATATATATATATATATATATATATATATATATATATATATGTATATATATATATATATATATATAGTGATGATAATTCACTACGGTATTGCATAGCTTCTTGTAGTGTCTCAATAGTTAAGCTATAAAAGTTGTGCATCTTAAGTGCTATGTACTGAACAACCACTTTAAGCAAGTGACCCCTGCCAGGGCTGGATGTCTTTGACGCTTCCAATTTTAGTAATCAGTTATTAGAGTGAAAGAGAGATTTCACAGACTTCAGTTTGATTAAAATCTTACGGAAGTGATGGAATACAAGTCCGCCTATTATTATCGGCTTATTTCATGATATCCAATTTCCGATGCCGCTATCGCCGAGTTTCCTCAACTCCCATTTTTCGCCTCTTGTCCCAATATTTTTCTCACTTCCCTCTTCGTTCCAAAGTGCCTGTCCTCTGACCCCTCTCCACACCAGCTTCATGAATTTACCTTTCCTCACACTGTCTCTCGCCGACTGATTCCCTTTTTCTCCTTTCCTTCGTCTACAAAAATACTGAGCTTCCACGTCCCAATCTCATCCAAACTGAATCTCCAGACCGGAAATTTGCCAGTGTCGACCCCACGCACTTTTGACATCTGCCCGAAACGATTTGAATGCTGTTGCCGCTGGTCGCCTTTTGTGTCCACGAAAGCGTCGCGCGCTTTCATCTCTTATTCATCCCTATCACTTTGCTTTGTTTTTACACTTCCCAATAGTTTTCGTGGGTGGAGCTAAAGGAATGAAAAGAACGGAAAGAATTCAAGGACTCTGTGTTAAAAGAACCGCTTGCTATGGGAGCTTCGCTCTCGCATTCATATGTTTTATCTCTGCCTCTATCTTCTCCTTTTTTCCCTTACGTTCCCCTTCATCCCGACAACGCAATAATGGATTCTCCCCCCCCCTTCTCCAAATGGGTTTGTCTTCCTACTTTCACTTGGGAAATTTTCAATTATTTTCATCTATTTTGAGAAACTGTTGAAAGCTCGAAATCAACCAGAGCCTGAAAAGTATTTTTAAAATGCAAACACACCTTCATTTTCAAATACTGGATATGTGCCCTCCGTTTGCTTGAAGATATTCAATCAAGAATTTAAAAACTCCTGCTCCAGAATGTGTTCGCTATTGCTTGGTTATCTAAATCGAAATTTTAAACCTTAAGATAATATTAAAAAGAGATAGATTTCTAATCAAAAGAAAAAGCAAAGTGGGGAAAAAATTTTAGTTACTAAAAATTTCTGATTTTTAAATGATTAAAATAAACCCTTGAAGTTTCTTTATTAGTATTTTTTCAACAGTTTTTTCAACACTCCTTTTAGTAATGCGTTGTGAATCTTCATTCCATGGCTACCGTCATTTAAAATTCTTAGATTTTTTACGGACTATACTTGAAAATAATGCTTTTATTTCTTTTCCTTTAAAACAATAGTTATATCTACGTGAGTTATGACACACAATATGAAAATTAATGAATTAATATGTAATTGTGAAACATTAGGAGGCATTTGAAAGACAGCTACTTTAAAGTTATGAATATTCAATGAAATAATAATCACAATCCGGATGTACACGTAAAACGCCATCACCAAGCAAAGATTTTTGAGCCACAAATATACTACACAACTTAAAAATAAGGAAACAAAACTAAGACTTACGTATACAGATGTTTTAACAGCAAAAGTGATGCATATGAATTAAATTGGGTCGTAGGTGAAAGTTATCATGTTGAATCACATTCGACGTCGTGAGTATTAACTGAAATAATACTGTGGTTAATAATACATTATGCATACTAATTATCAAACTCTGTGGTAATGGTTCAGCGAAAATCTCCATATAACTAATAAGCGCTTCAAGGTTAAATGAAAAAGGCAAATTCCTTACTGAGCAATAGGGATAGTTTCATTAAAGCACTTCTATTATTCCATTCCTCATGCAGTGAACTTTTCATTGGATTGGGTGCCATTAGAGCTAATGATTAAGTAATGTATGAATCAGTGGCATACAAATAATGCGTACCATATGAACAGGTGCCCTTAGTTTTTTGTCGGAGAGTTTCTTTATGGTGTGCAAAATGGCTCTAAACAAATAGTAACCAAACGACTTCGGCTACTTGAATGACCTTCGTCTAATGGCAAAACTGAAGTTTTTTTTAAATATAAACTGTTAATCACATAGTAGATATGAAGCTGTATTGCTCTAAAACCTTATTTGTTTATCTTTAGTGGCCTTTACTGATGACTTCAACCAATTCTGCAATTCCTACTGAATATTCTGTCTGCACAAGACACCTGTTTCAGTATGGTGGACTTAAGGAAATTATTATGGACCCGGGCTCTAGCATTACCTCCCATTGCGATTTACAGCGTTGTCATTTCTTGGCTCAGATAATCGTCGTTGAGTAAAAAGAATATGCTGGTTTTAGAATGAGGAAGTACAATTAAATTGTAGAAAACATACATAGCGATGATTTGGGGTTCTGTTCAAGACAAATCTGGACAGAATTGTTACAATATTCGGAGAAATGATTTCATAATAGTAAATAAAGAGCATGATAATACCCCTGAGTGAATTCTAAAGTACATTAATTGCACATTGAAAGAGTTGAATAATCATCAAGTAATATTTGAATATTAATGTGCTGAGTTGAACGTGAAAGAGACTAAAGATAGTAGGCTCATGAGGGTAATGGATCAATGAGAATTTTTAGTTCCAGATTTCCTGAAGGAATGATATAGATTGATGAATTAATTTATTTTGACAAACGCATGGAGGCTTCTAAAAAACATACAACAAAAAATTCTGTAAATGAAATTTTTCATATTTAGTGTATAAAGAGCACACCACACCACATTTTTAGGGGAGAGAGACTGATCCATTTCTTACAAACCTCTCAGATGAAATGATTGGTTAATTAATTCTAAAACAAAGATAGGACATTGGAGTATATTAATTTATTTGACTCATTGTATTTACATAAACCATTTTATGAGTATTAGAAGTTAATTGCTTAATGTTTTTTAAATAATGGGTTCCTTGAAAGCAATATCATTAGTTGCCCAAAAACCTTACTGAAATGTGGCATATAAAGATGATTCCCTCGTTTCTTTCCTTTGGATATTTTTCATAAATATTTCATCTGAGTATACTCTGTTTGACTCTTTCTTTACGGCTTAATTAATGTATTCATCAAGTCCACAACATAAAAAATTGAGGAAGAAATTAATATAAAGATATGAAAATTCCTTTTGCTCCTTTAATTTATATCCTTTGTTAATATCATATTGAAAATATTATTTTCATGAAAAGTCCTTTCAATTTGAAGAAAAATAAATACACATGTAATCTAAATGCGTTAGCAACGTTGCATTTTTTTCTCGTATAGTTTTCCCTACACCCGGGGAGGGGAGGGGGGTTGGAGAGTGCAGGAAGTGCTTCTCAGGGGGAGAAATGAGGAAGAAGGAGAAGAGAGGAATTGCAAGAGGGGGAGGGGGGATACTTCGCAGCATCACCGTGCGCGACGCAATTCTTCTTCTCTTCGGGTTCGGCGGGAATCGAATGGGGTTCGAGTTTCGATCCGCACTCGTTCCAAAAATAGCCTCTCGCGGCGCCGCGGCCCTTCGCTCGTGAAACCTTCGGACGGGCGCTCGAGCGCGGCTGTCGGAGGGCTGAAGGGTCCGACGGGGGAAAAGAGGGCGAGCGCGTGCGGCGGGGCGAGGACGGAAGGTGGGGAGGGTTTCGGGTTGAGGGTGGCGTAGGGAAAGGGGTGGGGACTGGAGCGGCGGAGGGGATGTGGGGAGAGCGGAGGGAGGAAAGCAACGGAGCATCCAAGTGACGGACGACATAGCCTTGATGCTGCTCCCAACCCCCCCCCACGCCCCCCAATCCCGAACCGCCTCCCTGCCACCCCTCCCTCCATCCTTTCCGCTCCTCCGCACACGCCTCTCACTCCGCACGCCTCTGTACCCACCCCCGAACGACCACCCCCCCCTACCCCCCAATCTCCTCGACCTCCGCCTTTAATTCTTTCCCTTTTTTCATTCACTTCGTTTCTTCGCATATGAACATACACACGCACACACTGACACGTCTCCGTTTATTTAAATCCCTCATTTTGCTCTCGCCCCCCCCCAGTCAATTTATTCACCTCCCCACCCCACCCCCGACCTCCACCCCATCCGCCCTATTCCATCGTTCCACTCATATTATTCTCCCTCTCGCCGTCAAGTGCTCTCAAAAGCGTACCACTTCCACCGTCCATCGCATCTTTCTCCTCTTCCCGTCCTCTAGTTTTATTTTCATTCGCCTCCACCCGCTCGTTGTTTTTACCGTACGCGTGGAAAGGTTGACTACCGACTGATATTTCCGCTTCGTTAACCGACGACGCTCAGCGTTTTCCTGAAACTTTTGGCGTTTTCCCCGTTGCACTGCCATTTTCCCACATTCGTGTGAGTGAGTGTCAGTGGGGAAACGAAAATTCAGCCTACGTTACGAGTTTTTTGTGCTCGTGTGGTGCCCCGATTCCTTCACTTTTCATTGTTTTTTTACCTTGCGCAGTCCAGTCGTATTTGTGGGGTTCCTTGTTCAGATGACAATGAATTGTCACAATATTCATCATGGTGTAGCGTTCGTCGTAAATTTATATTAAAGGTTTTAATGAGTATTTTATATAGTAAGAAATTGTTTTAAGCATAAATTGACGTTGAAATTTTGCACATTTCATTATTGATATGTTCTTTTTACCCCCTCTAAAATGGAAGTAAATTTTATTATCATTCAATTACGTTTTAATCATGCCAGATGACTTCTTGAGATTCCATTTATCGATTTTTAAATTCTCACCAAAATTGTTAATGAATTCTCACCAATTAATTCCCAGATACTAACCTTCTGATTCTGGCGTGAATTGGATAACTTTTAGGTACAATTATCTTGGTTTCCGAATACACCTTTATCTTTACTCTTCTCAGTAAGACACTGTTGGTTGCCGTGAGCATGTAAGTATGTTTTGAACTTTCAAACAGAATTTTTATCAAATTGTTTCCATGCCAAATGTATGACCAATGTCGATCGATCGACATCTTTTGTTAATCCTTTTTCTCCAATTCAAAATCATGTAAAGAAGATCTGATATTTTCAATGTTGTAAAGGTTGGCTTTCAACAGCCTGCTAATGTAACCGTCTTACTTTATTTCAATTAATATCTCAAATCACTGAGTACTTTACCGTAAAATGTCCATATTAACTACAATTTACCCATTAAAAGCGATTACCTTGAATTTCTGTTTGCCTGAATTATATTGTATGTATTTTCTTTATGCCCTCTTTAACATTATTTAATATTCTTCATTGCGTGAGAGTATAGTTTGTAGAACAATATGAACGAGGTCTAAGTTGATTCTATCGCCCTTTTGTCTCTGTTTTTTTTAAACGGATACCTTAATACTTAACCTAGTATCACCTTGGCCCATCTGTTAACTTTCAACTCCTCTCGTTAAATCAGGCACTACCATCACACGTGTATATTTAGGAATTCTTGATCGTCGGTTATTATTTATTTATCCAATATGTTTATACACATTGTTAAATGTATTATTTAATGGATTTTTTATTTAAAATGTAGGTTCCAATTCGAAATTTTTCTTCGGTAGCTCTTTATCGTTTCTTTCGTCTGTCTTCTATCCGTTACCACCCTTTTTCACTATATCCGGTGCGTTCGTATTTGATTACTCAATACTATTTTCTGCCCCTTTCTATTCTCACACCTATATATTTACGTGCATGGAATTCACGTTATGCTTCCGGTATCCACTAAATGTATATTTTCTCTCGATGCTTATTTGTATTTTCCCTCCGGATGCATTTAATTCTTACACATTGTTGTGCCCGCCACCGCCTCACATCTCATTCTCCAAGCCACCCATCTCCTTAGCCTCTCTCATTTTCCATCCTCGCGTCTCTTGTCTGAATCCCTTTCGTCCGCATTCAAATACGTCTCCTCATCTTCTTTCCTACCGCCTTAATATTGATTGATCGCCAAGGCTTAATGTCACACTTTACGCCAAACTCCCACTCCGCTACTTGGTGATTAATACCATGAGGTGAACATCGTCAATGGGGAAGGGATTTGAGGGACTTGAAACGTAAAAGCCCCGGGGGTGGATGTGCGGGGGTGGATGTGCGGGGGTGGGGATGATATTGAAGTGGTCTGAGTGCGGTGGGTTGGAGGGCGTTCGTGGGCGAAGGGGGTAGTGATCCCGGGGGGGGGAGGTTCGGGTGAGGAGTTTTTCGCTAAAATATATGCCGTCTTTCTTATTCTCGGTCGCCCATATTTCCCCTTAAAGAAAGAGAAACCTGCGCTTGAATTGCGACGGGATTTGAGCGATTTGTTATTAGTGCAAATTTTATGAGGGAGGCTTTGATGGAACCTATAATGTCTCCTCTACCGTGCTCTGCAATATTAATACTCAGTTTTTTACCCATAAGGCCTCTTACTCAATAAATGAGGGTAAATTTGCATTGGAAGTTTCCTGTGTTTAATGTTCATTCATCATTCTTTTCTGAGGAACAAAAGTTGTTCTATTGAGTAGAGACCTCTTTGAAGAAAGAGTGATTTAGATTTTGAATTAAAACATATTTGACCTGATGTTAACGTGATAATTATTTGCTCACTTCTCAACGGATTTCGAGTATTGTCTTGATAATTCTATACCGATTATTGAGTAAATGAGTTTGTATTATTATTTTTTATAAATGTTTCAATTGTCCGCCTCCTTTAAAAGCCCTAGACACATTAACCAACATTCTGAAAACTTACGCTTGATTTTTATTATTTACTAATTTTACTTATATTATCCTATCAAATTTGAGTGACGTTAATGTTTAGAGAGGAATATTTTGACCCACTTGTATCGTAGCATTACAAATCTGCTGCATGAATAAGAGATTCATTTCTTATGCGATTTTCCTACACATGGTTTAATGGTTAGGAGGAAGAAGGGACTACCCAGTCTTAATCTCACCCCAAAAGATATGTTTTATTATCATTTCAGTGTCTATATTACCATTTTTACATCATGACAATGAAACCTCGGGGAATTAAGACTTTTTAAGACTGTGAATAAATTTTACGTGCATTCGAGGTTACATTGTTAAGTTTACTCGTACATTCACTTTGTGAAAGTAGAATAACAATTTGGTTTACCACAATTTTTAGAGTGTTTGTCAACCCTTTTACTAATGTGAGCAATAAAAGAATAGCAACGCAATAATTTCAATTTTTATGTATGCATTAAATATTTTTTGAGTTTCACACATTTCTTATTTTAACTTGTAATCTTCATTTTTATAAGCCTCTTTTTCAAGTTACAGCAATACATGTATATACCTCGTGCATATAGCTTTACCTCTCTTACTGTGTATTGATTTAAATATATTTGAAGTTTAAATAAGTATCAGGTTCTTGTCCATGTTTTTTATTTACATTTTATCTGAAAAGGGCAATCTTAGTAGACATGTTTTACATCGGGAGGGAGGGTTGCAAGTGGGAAAATATGAGGAAATCTTTCAGGGGGGGCACCAAATGGTTGGTGGATCTCAGAAGGTTTTTGAGATTGGCGGGTTGTCTGTATGCGAGAGAGGGGCATTGGGGCAGTAAGGATGAGGTCACGTCATTTCCGTTTGAAATAGGAAAGATTTCTTTAAGAAAGGTTTTCAGTCTGTGGGATACGGGGAAATAGGTGGTGCGAAGTTGCGAAGTGCATCAGATGTGGGGTTGTTTTTCTGTGGTATGTTAGGTCGGGGGAAGCGGTGGATTTTATTCTGTAGGAGCTTTTCTGGATAACTGCTTTTGTGGAGTGCATGGTGTAGATTGTGGATTTATTTGTGGAGATTAGCTGTAGTGTTGCAAATCAGGTGACCACGGATAGAGAGAGGGAGTTGGAAATCGAGAGTTTGGTGTGAGAAGGATAACAGCTTGTGTAGTATAGGTATTGCTGATGGTTAGTTGATTTGATATGTGCTGAAGTGGTAAATTTGTAATTTTGAAGTACGATGTCTGTGTCAGGAAAGGTGATGGTGGAATCTAAAATGAAAGAGGTGAATTTAACTGTGAAAGAAGAATTTAAGGCCGATAAGAAATTATAGAGACTCAGAGCCGTGTGTCCAGAGAATAAAAATGGTCGTCGTCCATAAGTAGGTAAGGAGGGTACAAGGGGTTGTAGGTGGTGGTCAAGGAATGCGGAGATTCTTACGGAGGGAGAGTTGAAACTGGAAACAATAGGGTGACAGGGGATGTTTTGTTTGTGTATTTTTGGGAGGAGATAAAATTTGAGTGTTCTGGGGTTTGGGGGTGAGTGTAGGGATATGTCTTGGGAGGTAAGGCCTTCTTTTGGTCCCAAATTGGACAATAAAAGGCCAAATATCTGTTTGGAAAGTTAGTGTTGGGTTGTTGGTGAAAGTAGTATGGGTGGATGTATCACTGAGGTGACTAAGAGCTTGGGAAATATAATCATTGTTGTTTATAATAACAACTGAAGAGTCTTTATCGGCGGCTTTGGGAATGGTCTGTTGGGTTTTAAGGGCATGACGTTCGTTCGTGGAGAGAATATTTTTTGGTTTGAGAGATTCAATGAAGGATTTATTGGAAACTTTTTAAAGAAGGAAATGCATTAAAATTTCAACAGTATGGTTACTTGGAAGGGGTTTCATGATTTGAAGCCGGGTGGAATTTTTTGTGTGCGGAATTGGCTTTTATGTGACAAGGATGGCTGCTTTGTGATTGCCAGTAGACGCGCAATCGACAGTTTCGGCAGAAATTGACAGTGTTGGTGAGTATGTTGATGTGGTTGATTTGTGGTGTAGGAGAGAAAGAAAGGCCTTTACTTAGAACGGAAGTTTCAACGTCAGAAAGGCTGGTATTTGAAAAGTTTACAGTGTCATGAAAAATTATCGGAGGGAGGGGAGGTGGTGGGACCATTCAGTGGTAGCTGCCGCCTGGGAAAATCCGGAGGGCCTTAGGGATGAGGGGGAGGTTGTAAATGCTGCGGAGGTCGGGTTTGTATTGAAATAGTGGGGATGGTTTGGGAGGAGGTGGCGAGAAAGTGTGAGAGTTTGGAAGTTTATATATGTATATATTTGTACATATATAAATAAATATAATATACATGTGTGTGTTGCCGAAGAGCGTTCCATTTCATAGATATATATATATATATATATATATATATATATATACACACTTTCAGTCTGACCTGAAGAAGGCCTCGGAGTAGGCCGAAAGCTCAAACAATCTACGATGTGAGTGTTCTTTTACGTTTTATCTGTTTTATTCTGTGTTCTATTGTGCCGTCCAAAAGTTATACATTTGTATATACATACATATATATATATATATATAGATGTACATATACATATATATACACATAAAATTTTGTTATTCAGTATCCCCTGATCGCGTTTACATAACACTATTCGACGAATGAATACTTCCTTATTTGGAGCCAAGAATTTTGTTGGGAAGAAGCGCCAAAGGATGTCACTGTAGGTATTAGCAAAACAACCTACTCGTTTAGCTCTTCGAAGCAAAATCCTCCTGTCTACGTTACGCTCCTCTGCCTCCCGTATTTCCTTATGTCATAGACGTCACATTTTTCCCTCAAAGTTTCCACTTCTACTTCTTAGTTCCACCAAACCACCCCTTTTCTTTCTAGTTCACATCCCTTCGAGCCTCCACCTCCTTCGTGTAAACTCACCGAAATCCGTGAGCGTTTCACCCTGAGGCGGCTAGATGGAAATCTCTTCGCCGAAGTTTCGTGTTTTACGCATTCGGGACAAAGCCGCTCGAGGATATTTCCCAGTGAGTCTTAAGGGGTGCAGTAGAGGTAGGACAACCTAGGAGGTTTACCATTAGTCAATTCATGTTATAATTCACATGTATGAATTGTCGTGAAAAACGAGTAACTTTAATAGCTAACAGTATGTTGTACATTGGTCCGAATTCTTCAGAAACACTTTCTGTCATTAATGGTATAAGTTGTCCATACTTGAAAATTTTTGTCTATGAGCGATACTGCGGGTAGATATAACGTCATATTTCAATATTTTCAGAAAGAAGTCTAATTGAATTAAGAGCACATTTAGTGTATCTAGCGTTGCTCATAAGATAAAATAATGGACGAACTTCAAGGTGACTATTAACATAACGTTGTCTTTGCAGAAACTTTATTATAGGTGTAGGTGTGATTTATTAGGAAAAACATGGAAGTAGTGGACTAATAGATTCACTTAAAACATTTATTAGTCATAAATAATCGAACCATGTTCTCTTCCTTGGTTTATGAGAGTTAAAATTATTTATTTCTCTAAGGATATATTAAAGTAATATGGCAAGGATGTCGCATTTAAAAAAAATCTTTTAGGAATATATTATTGACAAATCAAAAGGATGGAACGTAATTTAATACTCTATGGCAGCCCAGAGGTCTAATTGGTTCTTCATTATCTCATAGTAGAGTGTTACGAGCGCAATGTTGGTAAAATATTGCATGTGTTGCGAGGTATTTCCTTGGCTTCTTCACCCCAGCTGACAACAGCAGACATTACCAGAAGTATTTCTTAACTTGCTGTTACGAAATTACAGCTGCAAAGCTGCGTTAATGGAAGTGCGTTGAAATTTTGATGGGAGGTATTTGCTCTGAATCAGAAAAGGAAATGAACGAGGGCAGTCATGACGAAGGAAAATAAATTATGTAATTTATGTCAAAAAGTGGGCGAGCATGAGAGAGGAAGGAAAAGTTAGGAATGAGAAATTAGTGGTGGGAGTGGGAGTATAATTTAAGTACAGGAAAATGGGTGAACATTATATTTTAAGTCATTAAAATTATTCTTAGTCACATCACAAACGCTTCTAAATGCTACCATTGGCAATCAACGCACCAATCACTTTTCTATGGAGTTTACCGTATATTTTGGCAAGCTGCACGTATTCATAAATTGAATCAAAGATACCGAGGCTGGAATTCTTATGGAGTATAAATGTAAAATATAGCGTATGCTACAAGATATCTTTTAAATTATTCTCTCCTTAAATGTGAAATTTCATTCTAAATATTTGAGTATATAAGTTATAAAATTTAATCAGGTTAACAGTTCTGTTGATAAAAAAAGTTCCAAATATATACAGTACTTTCTTTGGGTGTTAGGGAAAATTTTATTTTCGCTATATGTAACATAATTCTTTTAAGAATCATTGTATATACGTTTTGGAATATTTGATAAGTAGAGTTGTATATTTGTATATAAATCTATTTCCAGTGAATTATGTTAGGTGAAGGAAATATTTACCAGTAGTCTGAGTTTAATGGCTCTGATGGAAGGGAAAATGCTGGGTAAGGGGGATTGAGGAAAGTCTTCTTAAACTGCATGAATTCTCGTGAAATATAAAATAATCCGTTTATAATGAAGGGTACGCTTTTGGTAGTTCATGTGAAATGTAATAATTTTTAAGGATCATCCAAAACTTGCATGATGTGCGAAACATCAACTGTTACAATGATTTATAGCTTACTTCATGTCTGCATATTTTACACTCTTTCTAACATCTAAGGTGAAAAAATATGTATATAAAACTTTGATAGCAACAAACATTATAAGAACACATAAAAGCAATATTCACACGTTATTTCTGAATAATTTCAGAATAGCTCAATTCCGTCGAAATTATCAAGAAATAACGTGAGAGTGTTCCTTTAATGTGTTGTTATATTGTTTGTTGCTGTCAAAGTTTTCTATTCAACACTTCCGTGTTTTTTCGATGATAACTCACACACACGCGCACACACACACACACACACACACACACACATATATATATATATATATATATATATATATATATATATCTGTTCCTAAATCCTCTTGAGAAAGGTGGTTTCACCACCGTAAATTCGAGACCCAGTGAGTCCCTCTTTTATGTGTTTCTGTGTTCGTGTCGATTAGTCTATTTACATTATTGTGTACGTCCGTGGGAATTTAAAATAGTGACAAAATCGTTATATATATATATATATATATATATATATATTTATTTATAACTTAGACAGAAACACACAACATGAGAACACATGAAAGGAACACTCAAACGTCATATCTTGATAATTTCGACGGACTCGAACTCCACTTTCTTTGGAAGATTAGTTAGGATTCTGTATGTAAATATATATATATATATATATACAAAAATATAACTTTCTCCAACAACAAACCATGAAGCCACTCTTCTGAACCTGCTACATTGATGTCATTTTCCTCCTTTGGTCCCATGAACACGAAACTTTATCATCCCTCATTTCCTCTCTTAACTCCTCTTTCCTCGGTATCTTTCAATTCATCTAAATCTGTCTTGAATATCGATTTCTTAGACATTGGCATTCATCTCCATAACAATAGGTTTAACATCTCAGTCCACATTTAACTGACCAACAACCAACAATACTTCCATTTAAATAGCTGCCACCCATCACACAAAAAACGTTCCATCCCCTTCTCACTCTGTCCGTATCCTCCGTCTCTATCAGAGAAGGTGTATACCCTGAAAAACTACTGAATAGTAAAATTCTCAAACTGTCAACTTAATACACTCCTCTCCTCAAACCAATCCGCTCAAAATGCCCTAACCTAATCACCACTTTTTCCCCGGAACCCACAAAATTAAACATATAATCCGTGAACTGTTCCCAATAACAATCTAAATCACTTTGATTCCCACATTGTCTCTCCGTTTCGTGTAAATTCCCGTCAAAATTGCAAAACCGCCTGCGAGTATCCCTGTCTTTTCCACGGCCCTGTCCCCACGATTCAACCCTCCACGCTGCAGCACGAGAACCCGCGATATGGCGCATATCGGGGTGCACCAGTTATTTAAATCCCCCCAGCTGAACCAAACCCACTGAATGCATCGAAAAGCTGTTTGCATTTCTCTTCCCCTCCCCTTTGCCGTTTTCTATTAGTCCCTTACCTCTCCTTCCCTCACCATTCCCCCGTACATGTCCCCTCCGTTCTTCCCTGAGAACGCCATTCTGATGAAGGCTCCTGCAGCTCCACCCAAGCTATATGATTTTTCGGGTACCATAACTGGCACAGGGAAAGAAACTGGTCCCCCTACCCTAATGTGGGCATTTCACACGCCGTCGGGCTTAGTACCGAGTGAACTCTACCGTCACCTACCAAACCGACCTTCGGGTTGATTACTGTGTTTATGGTTAAAATAAAAATATATTACATATATACATACATATATATACATACATATATATACATACATATATATACATACATATATATACATACATATATGCATATATTTTACATGTATACATTTATATTTATGGGATCACCGAAATATTGAAGCGATTTGTTTTCGCCTTGGTTAATCTTTGTAAAAAGACTATTTTTTGCCTATATACAGGTGTGTATACGTACAGTATATACAGGTACCTACATTCATACATATATACCAATATAAAATTCTTCAAGTGGCAAGGTTCGTTGTCGTGATGGAGTTCCCAGGTTGCGGAGATGTATTTCCTCGTCTTGAGGACTCTTTTCGGAGTACTTCCAGTGCATCCACGTAGTAGGAAGCGTTAAATGTCTGTCCTTGAGAAACAAACTCCTTATGGACCATTCATTTAATGTCGAAAGAGACAGTGAGCACTGTTTTCACTTTTGATTTGGTCATTCTTGCCTTCATGTTCTTGTGGGCTAAGTCGGTGTGCCAATCAAGACCTTTGGTGTTTTGTTTCAGGTTTGTAATCAAAAACCCAGGTTTCAACACCAGTGATGACGTTGCCCATATAATCAGGTTCATTTTCAATACGTTGCAAAAGTTCACTGGGAATTTCCGCTCGGTTGGTCTTCCATGTTCATAACCTATCCAAATTTTCCCTAGGACATACTAATTCTTTCTCTTTCACGCGAGACAATATTATGATGATTTGACGTCTATAAAGTGTTCGGGCAATTTCCAACCAAATTTGCGCCAGAAGAGAGCTCGCTAAAATGGAATGGATGGTGTAATAAAGATGAAAGTTCAGAATTTGGCAACTTTTTCAGTTCTCCCGCTGCCTGCTGCAAACTCCTCGACACCTCACTTGCAGAGCCTGTGAAGGGCGCCAATTCTAATTCCGCGCTACTCGGAGCTGCTTCTCTAATCGCGTTATTTCAATCGGGACCACGCAGAGAATGTCACAGCGAGGCAGCTCAGGGAGAGAGAAAGAAAATAATGAAAGAGGAATGGAGAGAAACAAAAACACTATGGTATGAGTCGGGAGAGACTAGTAGACGAAAAGGACCGAGGCTGTCCGAGAATGGAGAGCGAGTGCCAGGAGAGGTGGAAGTAGAGAAGTGGTGTATAATAAAGGGAGATCATTGGGGTAAAAAAGGGGTAAAGGGCAAATTTTTAGTTGTGGCAGTAGCAAGGGAGGCCAGGGGTAGGGAGAAAGGGGAGCTAAAATGGGAGGAGAGGGCATAGTCGCGCGGTGGTAGAAGTGGGGATTATTCGGGGTAGGGGTGGGTGGGTGGGAAGACCTTTTTCTTTCCTTCCCCGTCCTCGCTTCCAATTCACCCCTTTTTAGCCCTGCCCCGTACACCCCATCCTTTCATCGTGAATGTCACATCGCCTATTGATCAAAAACTGCGCGCCATCGTATCAGAGAGTGAGGGGGGAACGGAGGGAGGAGTCGGGTCGCCGGCCATTGCCTCGCCTCCCGCTCTGCTTTCTTTCGGCATTACTTCTTCGAATCTACCTCTTTTGCAAATATCACTTGTGAAAACCCTTAAATCCGTCCGAAAAAAATGCAAAAATAATGTACTCTTTTCTTGACTTACGTTGCCTCATTTATGCCATCTTTTTCTTTAGTAGGCGATGCTCTGCCAGACGCTTGAATTGCGTCTCATTCAGTTTACGTAGGAATATTTTAACGTTTCATCTTTGATTTTGCGACACAGTGAAATACTTGCAAATATTCAGGTTTAGACGTGTGAGCAGCGTGGAATCTAGTATCAGGGCAAAATCAGGTTTACATTATTATTTACATTATTAATGAGAATAGTTCGGTATTTTAGATTTCTATGGTTTCGCTTTTATGTGGAATAAATGTGGATTTAATAAATTTGCCTGTACCTAAGTCATGCTGTCAGTAACTTGCAAAATATCATGAAAATGAATGCGACCTTTTCGGGAGTATCTGTACTGAAAAATATAAAATCAGACTAATAAACAATTATTGCATAGAAAAATTTAATTTCACAATTTCAGGTAAAATATATTCCTGAACCTCATAGATTTCGGGTGCCTCACGTTCAGGTTACCTCTAAAGATTAGACACTGGTATTTATAGTAGTTTTTATTCAGGCATAGCTACGCTGGGAAATTATGTTCCAATTGTAAAATTGAATTACCTCCTAACTGTATTTCGATCAAAAATTAGATATTTACTACGTGGAGAGCAATTTAGTGCATCTTCCATCAAATGAGATGAATGATAGAGCCATTAGGACCGTATAGTAAGAGTATATGAATACGGATCAGGTCCTCCGTTGTTCCATGGTAATTTAGATTTTTATGGTTTCGCTGGTTCAGTGGAATAAACTTGGATATAATGGGTTATCATTCGCTATCTCTCAATCATCATAAACGGTAGGCGAATATATTATCTTTTAATAAAGCCTGTACTCGGTTATTCTTTCAAAAATATATTCTACATGGTGAAAAAGAAGCAAGATATATTTTTTTTAAACTGGTTTGTGCCTAGTGGATTTGCCTTTTTCGTTATGCTCAAACCATAGAACACTTTGAAATATTATTTCAAGTTATTGTACTAATATGAAAGAAGGTTTTGGACGATCTTCATTACTTTCTTCTTCTGTCTGCCTTAATATTGTCTAAAAATCCTTCTCTTTTTCTTTTTGTGCCATATTTACTAAAGTTTCCCCCTCAATCACGATATTGAACATTCTACTACATTTCGATATTGAAATACACCTTCCCGCCTTTTTTGGATACCACCCCATGGCTTATGCTGTTAGACCAACGTATTTGGAACCGCAGATTTTTTCATCTTCTCTTTCCAACTTATTTTCCCCATTCCCCGCCACACCATCAAGTATCTCCAATAAGGCTCGTTTTATTGCCACGTAGACCAGCCTTATTACCCATTAATCATTACGCTCTATAGTTTCCATGTTTTTTTCTTCCGATTTTCAAGTACCCTGTCTGTCATTTGTTTCTTCTTACAAATACTTTGATAACCGGATTCTGATTCTAAATTTCTCTCTAGCATGCCCATTGTCCTCTAAAAACTGCCCAGATAAAGAAACTGCTTCACTTACTCTAGTTTATTCTCTTATAATTCAACTTGGCTTATCTATTTCTCGCTAATTTTAATGCTTTTGTTCTCATGTGGTAAATATTAATCCTATGCCTCTTCCATTGTTCCTGTGGAGCACTACGTAATGAATACAGTCCCTAGGGTGTCTCACTCTGTATTGCTTTATTATCTGCAAACTGAATGACTTCTGCTTTTCCCGAGCCACCCATATCTTCAGCAAAATTGTTGTAAGGTAACGGCGATAGCGGCAAGCCTTTCTCCCTCACCAGCATATCATCCAGATTCTCTTTCTGCCATTGTTAATCAGTGCTGTCTCATTTGTATACACATTTCGAGCAAGTCGTCTATCCCTCCAAATTGGAATCAAAATTGGCCTAAGGAAATCTTCTGGCCAGATTCCTTTCTAGTAAATTCTGCGTTTAAGTCCAAATAATCATTCCATCTATTTCTCTCTTTGTTCTCTGGTAATTTTGTAGGAATACTATTTTTTTTCTTTTTTTTGACTTCATTGTACTCGATCCATGGGACTAGTATACTTGGACCTAGGCTATTCTCAAAGAAGTCGCATTTCTTTTCTATTCCTCTCCTGGTTTGACGTAATCTCTGTACCAAAATGCGTCTCTACGTATTTTGCTCATCATTCCTAAATCTCTCTCCATTCTCTAAATCGTCACCTAGCTCTCTACATCTACTCTTTACATCTACGCAATACCCCGCAAGCCGCCGCAAGGGCGTGTGGCGGGGGGTGTTAAGTCACCACCTATAAACTAGACTAAAACCGCATGTAAAACCAAATAATGTTACCGAAACACAAATATTAGTTTGTTCATGCAATCGACAATCTTAATCACAGGAAATAAAGTACTCGTACTTACATGCAACAATACTTAATGATAGGATACGTACTATTAAATCATGCTGTAGAGCTGTTATAAAGATGGATCTATTAAATAAAAAGAATAACATGCAAAAATAAATAAAATTGGTAGTGTATACACGTATACAGGTATTAGTCGATATCTTGCATATCGACGAATACATGTATACGTGTATATACTACCAATTCTAATTATCTTCTACACGATTGCTGTCACGTCTATAATGATGTCTAATGATTCGAGGAAAATTTTAAATTTATCCGTTCCACAATAAATATCCCTTATTTTACGCTGGTGATCTGGTCTACCATTGTAAGTGTGAACCATTAATATGTCTTTAACAGCCTCATATAAGTTAAGTAACCTGACTAAAATTTACGCATTAAATCTAACTTGTATTTAAACCTACGGTCAACTAGTGGCTCCCATCCTAACTCTTCCAATTGTGCCATGACACTGCTACCACTGCTCTCTTGGCTCTAATAATAACATTTTTGGCTTACTTTTTTTCGTATTTTTAGTTTTTCCCTTGCCACATCCTGTTATTTTCCTTGCCTTTTTATAAAGAATTTTTAAGTTTCAATGCACCTGAAATTTCTCTATATCATCGAAATGATCTTTCCACCAAATTTTCTCAGCTCTATTTGTGTTCTCTCCCATGAACCGTCGAATTAAAAATTACATTCCAAAACATTTATTTCCAAGTCTATAAAGTAACTCTCCCTTTTCTTAATTCTTCTTTCAAACCTTTCTTACGTTTCCAGCACACACTTCCTAAAGGAAATTACTAAGTCAGGGAATGGAAAAGTGCTATGCGCAAACTACTAAGAGGAAGGAGGTTCTTCCTTGACCTTATTTTCTCTCTTCAACTCCTTTTACTTTCCAAAAAAAGGGATGACTTTTTTATCAGGAAAGGCGATTTGGCGACATAAAATCACCCGAATTTATTTGAAATGATTTTCATGGATTGATATGCCAGTATTTATTAGGAAGTAAAATACGAAAACTAAGAGAGAAAAGAGAGAAAATAAATAATTAAATAAATAGCAAGGGGAATCTAAAATAAAGTGTTTTTATTCTCTTTATTGCCATATATATATATATATGAACTAGGTATATAATATGACGCTGCAATGGTTGACCTCACACATAGTAGTATCGATCGGTTTTTTCAAAGCGGACCCCTCTTCAGGATTGTTTCTATTTGCTATTCGGTGCACGGAAACCAATCCCGCGACACCTAATCAGGTTCACCGGAAGGAAAGCAGATGAAGTAGCAACGTTGGGGAAATCCTCCCTCAGTCGCCTAATTTCCTGTCTTGCTTTAGTTTCTCTGCGCATACCGTGATTCCTTTGGCCTATTTATTGATTTACCGTGCTAGGTGACGGTACGGAAGCGTGAAGTTGGACGTTGTCCACTTCATTACAGCAAAGTTGCGTAGAAAATTATTAACCAATTTTTCTTTTTGCCTTCGACCGTGTGTTCTTCAATATTTGTGAATGTTTGCATTAAACGGATGTTGACTGAAGAACTTGAATATAAGGAATATAATCAAAGTTTTTATAATACACGATTACCCTTTTACAATTGTTCCTTGAATTTAATTAAGTAAAATACGTGCTGAATAATTGCGTCCCATGGGAAAAATGGCAGTACAATCCACCTGAGTGAGAATTACACATATTATTAAGTTTTATACTTTAAGTTTTTCATTCCATCTATCATTAATGCAATAAACGAGCACTATGTTCTTTATTCTGCCAATTTTTCGAAACTTAGCATAAGTGAGATAATCAATTATAGGTTAGTTGTTTTACATCTATATAATACTTCGCAAGCCGCCGCAAGGGGGTGTGGCGGGGGCTGTTAGGCCACCGCCTGTAAAAGAGAATAAAGCCATATGCATAACCAACATATTTATGCAAACCTACTCCCACAGTGACGTACTCTTACGTATATTCATACAATAACCTTTTTAAATTGCACGCATATTAATACATATTCTATCAATGAACATGCACATGCACTTTAGAACGTACTAAAAATCTATCCAATAACGTGCAAATTCCAATTGCAAAGTAAGAAGGGGAAATTTCACTACTACATGAACAGGCTCATGGATCCCGCTCCCAAAGACACAGGTTGGGAATGCGACCCAACGCTGCAGGCAGCGGAAGCGTCCCCCACTCAGAGAAAGACGAGGGATTGAAAGAGAAGCTTGAAAGCAAACAAAGCAGGGCAAGCAATACTGTAACGAGCACTACGTATATTCATGACAATCTCATGCGGCCATGCCGGAAGGGTAATTGGAAAAAGTTAGTTTTTTAAAGGTGATTGATATTTGGGATTAGATTTTATGGATTTATTTTTGCGTATTGTTTATTGCACAAGTTCTTGTTAAGATTAATGTAAAACTTCCATTTTTAAAACATCTGCATCGGCTTATTCTAAGATCTAATATAAGCTGATACTTAAACCGTAAACTGATATTTTATTTATTTCTGTAAAATGTATCTTACATTTGTTTCTTATTTGCTTCTTATTATAAAAATTATCCTTCGGTTAATTTTCCGTTTAAACTAACTATCAAAAATGGTAATTTATTATCATATTCACGTAGAGTTTGACTTAAATTTTAATTGTAGTCGAGTTAAACTTCGTTTTTTTTTAATTTTTACGTATTGTAAAATCTTTGCGTGTATTTTTCCATTGCCCTTTAGTTTTGAAATATAAATATTGTTATTAATAGATAATCTCTTTAATAATTTTAAAGTAAAAAATGTGTAAATAAAAATGTTACTTTTTCAAAAGTAACATTTCCAAAACAGAATTAAATTATAACTAAAACCTATGCGTTATTTATATTGTGATAAGAGATATTCATCAGTAAATGTGTATGCTTTACAAGAGTAAAATGAAAAGTTCTCGGCCTGACAATGAAAGACTGCGATTTTCGGGTAAAGTAGTTTAAGTTTCTACATAATCTCCTTTGACTTGAAAAACCTTGGTCTAGCTTTTCTCCAACATCAATATTCCTTCCCGGAAGTGTGAGTCTTGAAATCTGTGAAAATATCCATCTTCGAACCTCTAAACTTCTTCATCGAACCCTCTCGTATATCGTGATTTATTCTCCCATTTACCTAGTAGTCTCTTAATATTGATAGATTACACTAATTTCCTTGGAATAGAAATGATATTGATAGTTTTCCGTTTAAGATAGACCTGAAATCCCCCATGCGACAGTTAAGTATTCTTAGCATATCCATAGTTTTTCTCTCATTATTTTGACCAATAGGTTAGTTTGATAGGAGAGGACGAAACCCACCTGTTACTCAAGGGTATGTGAGATTTACTTATCCGGATATTGAGGCCAGTTACCACCGTTTACCTCATTATGTTTTTCAAATGATATGGTACCAGGAAATCACAACTTGGGTGACGCTGAGCGTACCCAGAAATATTCCTGGGATTTAAACCTTATAGAGTAAACATGACCTTCAGAATGCTTCTGCTGTACGGGTGAAAGGGAAAATAATTCTCTATTCCAATGATATTTTACAATTTATAAACTGATGCCTGCTGGTGGACTTTTTTGACCAGCTTGATTTTTTAAGTGGTCAAGGGAATGTCATTTTAAATTATGTCAAGTTTTTTCCTACATTTTTTCTTCCACTTTTCAACTGTTTACATTTATGAATAATCTCCAAACTCATGGTTGAGTTTGTCAATTCTTCTCTATTTCCCCCATATATCTCTTCTTTTTCCCTTCATAGTGTTAGGCCTTGCATTGGAGTCCTCTGCATTTTCATCCACTTCTTTATTAACGACATTCTTTTCTTTTGCATCAGCTTTTCCCTTCCATCTACCATTCGTGGCGTAGGCCGAGGAGTAGGCGTTCTGTAGAGTACAGCTGTGACCGGCGCGCAAGCTGTTAGATGAAATCGACTAAAATTTAGTTTTGGAGACCATACTGAGGCGTGATTTAACTGATTTTTGATAGGTCTAATCCCACAAAGTTTGGATGCCTTAAATCAAGGGCTACCTGAATATCGCCAATATATTTTAATTTTATACATTGTATAATGCTCAAATGTATGGCTTTGGTTGACTCTTGAAATAACTTCATAATTTAATCTATATTTTACAATATCATTCACTAACAGGATCATGCTTCTATTCGCACAGAAGTACTCAAATGTCGAATTTTTCATAGGAGAGAGGCAGATATTTTTAATGTGGGGTCAGGGGGTGTGGTTTTAGCGATAATCTCAAAGTTATTCTGAGGAAAGGCTTTTGAGGCCTTACTATCCATCCAATACGACCTCGATCTTCATGCTTGCAACTACTATCTCAATGATGAAGTAGAACCTGCGCTACCACCCTACGTCTAGGTCATGTATTGCTATCCTCTGGATCCTCTCAGCGCTGACCTCATCTCTTAAGTAGTAATTCGAAGTTCTCACGTTTATCCGTAATTCCTCTCAGAACTGTGACTCCTACTTACGTCATCAGAACAGACCTTCCTTCAATCAATAACTTTTAATTAAATTGTTTCCTTAGAATTTGGCAAACAGGGAGCGTTTCCTTATTGTTGAACTAAAATGATTTAAACATTTTTAAATAGCTTCGACGTTTTCAATATTATGCTCCAACAAAACAATAAAACAATTTATTTGGATAGATTTTGCTACTATCCATTGACTTGATTGGTTAGCTACTATTTCCAATCAAAATGCATGTAACTAATTATATTTATGACTCAAATATATGAAGGTGGGATAAGTGAATGGGGTATCGAAAAATGCCTCAATTTATTAAAAATTATTTCAAAAGATTATTTTTTTCTTCCTATTTTGTATGCAGATTAACCCTGGGTTTCTATCTTCCGTGGATCGATATGACCTCATGGAATTCAGATATCCCATGCCCCTGCGGGCACGTTGGATGTCGCGAATGCCATGCCGAGTTCCGGCGCTTCGCACACCGGAATGCAGAAGTACCCGCATTCCGCGAAGCTCGTGGAACATAGAAGGTGGAAACCACACTACTGGTGCATTTCTACTTTAGTAACAAATCCGGAAATATTTTATAGCTACGATAAACAACTGCAAATTAATAAGTAAACTTGTACAAAACCAAGAAATGTTGGCAGACTACAGTTTCACAGGATAGGTAACTTTTTATACTGGATCTAGGAATAATATTTAATCACTATGCTTTTCCAAATCTCCTTTAATAAGTATATTTCTCCTACAGCTGCGCCTTATTGCTTACTTAACCGCAACACCGCTTGGAGAATTCTCGGAACAAAAACGAGCAATAGGAGATCCAATATTCATTTTTTGCAACCCAAACGGATGAAGCGTGGGATTATTCAAACTAGCTCTGACGTATCGGCTACGTCTTGCGTCCCCTTTCCTTTTTTACTGAGTTGTCGCATTCCTCTCGTTAATTGATCGTATATGGCTCAAACCTTACTCATCATTCCCGGAGTTCTTGGTCTTCTTGCTTTTTCTGCACGGTCATCTTGTCCCACGTGACACCCCAAAGAGTAATACTTTGAATCATTTAAATGTATCTCTTTTTAGTATCATTAGTCTTCCCAGCAGACTTTTTACTCTAAAGTGAGCAAATCAGTGCGCCTCAAGGTACATATAGTATAAAAATCGTTATTGTAATTTACGCTTCATCAAAGCAGAATAACTGGACGTTTCTGCAATATCTAATGAGTAGGTACCTGTTTAAGGTCAAGCAGAAAATGTTACACATATTTTGGTACTTTAAGAGGGTGTGAGTCACAAAGGTGAAGAAATTTACGAAGATATTTACTTCATTCGGTATACATTTTGCAGCAAAACCCTTGCAATATGATCTTATTTAATTTGATGTTGGCTCATAATATTTTATCCCCGTTTGTAAAAGGGATTATTCAGAAAGGAAAAAGGTATAATTGGATCTAAGTTTATTCAACACCTATGCCATACAGCGCCGAAACGAAAATATAAATAAAAACCAAAAATATATTTTGTTATATAGCACGAAAAATATTATTCGCAATGCAGTTCTGCTGAGAACATGAAAAAATATTTCCTAGTGCTATCTTTGAAATTATTGCTTATCTATCGTTTAATTTTAATAAGTTATTGTTAACTCCAGAGAGTGCAACCATTTCAAAGTCTCAGGTCTAACGTTTTTGAAACGACGAAGTCGAAAATTATGTTCCCATATAAATTGCAAAATCCTAGTAATGGCGCAGTGAAATGGGTTAACTTACTACGCAGAGAGAAACATTAAAGCAGACACAGTTAGGTGTTTCAAGAAGAATCTTATTTTCCTCCTCAGGCTCGGTTCAGCTAAAGAAAAATGCCGATCATTTTGAAACTCTTTAAAGCAAGTATCTGGTAACATTTTTAATCGCTTTCCATGTTTTTACGAAATGGATCAAGCAGTCGCATCCTATTAATCTCAGTGGAGAAATGTCGGAAAGACAATTTAAACGAAATTTAACGGCTCTCCATTATCCGTGCATTTTTTCTCGAATTCTGTTTACGAAAATATCGCGGGAGTTAAAATCCCGTGGTTTTTTCGTAAACGATGTCTTTTTAAAAATATTAATCTCTAAAGCATTTGAGGGTGTCTTCTTTTCTGCCTCAGATCCTTCTCTAATTGAACCAAATAATAATAAGTCCATAATATTTCTTTTTTTACTGATGTGTAAACGAGGTAGTCCTTTTTGATTGGACTCTAGCTCTTTTTAACCATTAACCCTGAAATTTGGTATTTTTTATGTAAACATTCACGTATCTTTTTTCCTTTCTCACATCCTCTGTATCTTTAGATAACCATTTCATAACTGCATTTGTGTCATTTTGTTCTCTTAATACTTTGAAAATTGAGTTTGTTCTATAATTATTAACTAGGTATGGTGACAGGGGAGGAGAGGAGATTTTAGGAGAAATTATAATGAGAAAGGAAAAATGGATGAAAAGCATTGGCAATGGAATGCTGAATACTGTGATAAAGAGGAGAATTTTAGGCAATCGGGTAATGGGCAGAATTAGAATAGAAAGGTTGGACGGGATCAAGTACACAGAGATAAAAAGAGACATATAGTATAGAGTAGGGTGTTGGGTTTTGTTTTGTTAGGAGAAACCACAAATCTGGTAGAGTACTTTAAAAAATTAGGTCATTCGACTTGTACAACTGCTTTTTAATGCATTGAAATATTTGAATATATTTTCTATTTGATTAGGAAATAGATTTAATATATTGATGTTAACTAAGTACATCAGACAAACATTCATGGTTTATGTTACAAATAAGACATCTATTTCTTCATAGAATGTGCGTGTGTATTAATTTTTATCGAAAGTATTATTACTATGCATGATTTTTACTAAGCATCAATGATAGGTTTGAAAAATATTTTATGGATAACTTCTGTAAAATAGGGTAGATCGGTTTTAACAATTTGAGCAGAGCTAATCATAGAAAACATTTGTGATAAGTGATAACCGTTTATTTAATAAGAACGTAATCAATGCATACTTTTGAGAGTATAGTAATGGAGTATAAGAATGATATTAAAAAAATATAATCCTTCAAAAAATACATTGTAAGCGCAGTGAGAGAATTCCACTTTTAAAGAGATGATGGTTTTCAATCAAGATATGTGGCCTTTTTTGTGCAAATATTTGCTTAGAAACCCTGACAATATTTTAATTGATAGACCTGTTCCGAATTTTAAAAATTATTAAATGTTATCCCATTATAAATTTCAAACTTCTCTAGAAATATTTTTTTTAATAATGCTTTAAAGTCGAATGAATTGTCTAAAATCTTGGTGAAAAAAGGCGTTATCGTGTTATTATCCTCGGTTAAAACACCTCTGGGGATTTCCTAAATTAAATAATTGAATTTCGTTTCATTTAGTTGCCTAAAGCGAAGGTTGGATTTTATTTATTATTTTGAAAAATTTGAATCAACTTTCATGAAAACATCTAATATCCTGAGCTTGTGATATTTATTTTCCATTCAAATATTTCAATAATGAAAATTGATTTCCGTTCATACCATTTTAACTTTGTCGCTTACACAAAGTGTAACGGGCAAATGTAATTGTTTAATAAAATCTGGAATATTTTGGTACTAATAAATTTTTCCGAACATATTAAATTATAAATAAAATAATCCTTTAAATTAATTTTTGTGAGAATCGCACATTAGGAGAATCCTAAACAAATGTCTTCATGGATTTTATGGGTGATAATTTCAGGACTTCCCTTAAAAGTGTTCAACCAATTATTGTAGCTTTAACTTATGTCTTAATTTTTAATAGATAAACTAAAGTGTTTAAAAGTTAAAGTAAAAAGGCATGACCGGGTTTTCCAAATCCTATAGTTGAATGATCTATGTTTGTTGAGTGACAGATATGCATTGTGATATAGGATGTGTTATCTGCGGTCTTTTTTATCGAGTGTTCAGTGTGGGTTTTCTCATGTGTTCTAAAACATTGCACCTTCCCGAAAATGGAACATTTACCGTTTGGAAATTATTTTAAATTTTAAAAATATTTTGCATTTATATATATATATATATGTGTGTGTGTATATATATAACTTAGACAGTAACACACAGCACGAGAACACATAAAAAGAACACTCACAATAATATCTTGATAATTTCGACGGACTCGAGCTCCTCTTCTTCGGAAGATATGATATGACTGAGCAGTCATATCTTATCTTCCGAAGAAGACGGAGCTCGAGTCCGTCGAAATTATCAAGATATTATTGTGAGTGTTCTTTTTATGTGTTCTCGTGCTGTGTGTTACTGTCTAAGTTTTTTATTCAACACTTCCGTGTTACTTCGAAGAAATCCTCTATATATATATATATATATATATATATATATATATATATATATATATATATATATATATATATATATATGTATAAACTTGGAAAAGACGCTCTCCGGCGACGCACAAACACACAAACACTAACACAAAAAACACTACACACATAGAAACATAAAAGAAGGACACTTACATTGGATATTTACGTTTCGACGGCACGGCCGTCGTCATCAGAAACATATATATATATATTATATATATATATATATATATATATATATATATATATATATATATATATATATATGTATGTGTGTGTGTGTGTGTGTGAATTCACTAAATAGTCATAGCAAACACAGAAACTAAAACACAGTTTTCGGTGGTGCAACAACCTTTCTCAAGAGGAATTAGGAACAGAACTATGAACTGAGTTCTGTTCCTAATTCCTCTTGAGAAAGGTGGTTGCATCACCGAAAATTCGAGAACTAGTGAGTCCCTCTTTTATATGTTTTAGTTTCTGTGTTTGCTATGACTATTTAGTGAGTTCACATTATTATGCACGTTCGTGGGTTTTCCAAGAAAGTGACTATATATATATATATATATATATATATATATATATATATATATATATATATATATATATATATATATATATATATATATATATATATATATATACACACACACACACACACACACAAACATAACCTCCCCATCCATCCATAAATAGAGCCATGTTTTTCAAACTGGTTAACTTTTGAAAATTGATTAGTCTTGTTATTTGAGGAAAGAATCATGAAAACATGTCATTATATCACTGTGAAACAAGAGAAATCTAGGAAGTTTTTCCTATGGGCCAGAATTAAATGGAATGGAGTTCCGGGGGACGTCTCGATGAGTGAAACTTGGGAAGAAAGACACAGGAATCTGTCTCGTGGGAGTACGGTAGTGGATTCGACGGTTAGAAATGCCGTTAAGAGAACGTAAATTCCTTTCAAATGGAATGCAATTGGAATTGTTGTTGCGCTCCCTTGCGGAGTTTCTTAAGGAACATGAGGAGGAGGAGAATAAGGGGAAGGAACTTGTTGATTACCTTGGCTTGACACAAGGGGATCGATTCAAGCAATTTTGCCCGTGCCCTAACTTTGACCTTGGCGATGGGAATATCGAACTCCTTTCCTTCCCTGCCGCCTGTAGTATTTGCGTCGCTCTTGAACTCCGGGAATAAGCCCCCTTCTCATTCTTCCGTCCCCTTGCCACCCTAATCGCCTCGCGTCTAATTCCTGATGGCTGCATTTATCTGCCGCGCCCCCGAGATGGCAGCGGTCGCTCGGGGCGGGCACAATTTCCTCCTCCCTCCCTCCGTTTGCCGTCACCGATATCCCCATTCCCTTCTCTAGCCTCTTTCGGATCGTCACCATTCTACCCGGAAATCGCCTCTTCCCCTCCTGCTTCCCTGAGACCCTCTTCGCCATCCAAGCCCTCCTCTTTCATCCTACCATATCCCGTCCCTTGCTCTCTATCGGAGGGTCACTCTCCCTTGTCCATACACTTTTTAACCTTTCCTTCACACCGAGCCTTCTCGTTTAGACTCTCTTCTTTCTTCCATTCTTCTTCTCTACCTCTCCCCTTGCGTGACTCAGTACTCAACGCCCTCAGACATCCTTATCTTCACCACCTCCTTTTTCTCTCCTTTCTGCTTCCCTACGATTCACTTCAGGAAGGTCGATCGACGTGCGCCGCTGTGTAACAGCTCTCTGGAATAGGAAACGAACTTGTTTGAGAGATAAGTTACATCGGATATTAATCACCAAGTTGTACACATTGTTTGTGTCGGTAAAATATCCTTTGTTAATGTTTTCTTTTCTCCCAGCTCCTTCTCTATCAGATATTGTGTCTGAAGATATTAATATATATATATATATATATATGTATATATATATATATTTCTCGATTGAAAGGCCACAGTCGTCAGAGATAGGAATTTAGTATTATTTAACAAAAAAGTGAGATTATTATTTCAACATCTGCATGATTGAATAAAATCGTGGATATATTTTTAAGTTAACGAATTATTTGGAGAGCATAAATTTCTCTCGAAGAAAAATCAAATCTAAAATAAAATTCCTCCTCCAACATTAGCTATGAATTTTTTGTATGATCTTAGTTTCATTTTTCCATTAAAAAATATAATTTTATGGAAAAGTAGGCAAATACTCGTTTTCATTCGCAATTGTACGATAGTATTTTATCTTTTTAGCCGTGCTAATTTTGATATATTTGATAAGTTTTCTCCGCCAAAAAGGTCAAGTCTACGTCAGCACTTCATGTCATTGAGGTAAGCGTGACTGCACATTCGCATCATATGATAATTTACTGACTAAGTTTAAGTTTTACGTATATCTAAAAACGTTGGAATTTAGTTAATTTCCTTTAAAATTCAAAGAACTGTTTTATGGCGTTTCTTTGATTGAAATTATAAACTTTACTGGGATCAGGACGGATTTTGTAAAAAATATTTTTAAATCGCAAAAAAATACGTTGCATCAAGATGTCAAATAGAGAGACCAACTATTTACTAATTGTGGAAAATATTGAGCCAGAGAAATTTTGTAATTATTAAACCATTGATAATCAATGATATTAGTAAAAAGGTTGTTAAACATTTGTTCGATAACATTTTTTTTAATTATTGAGATAATTTCAGTGTTCACAATTGAAATGTATCCATTCAAATACGGCTTACGGGCTTACGTGGATATAGGACGTAGAAAATGCACCCTATAAAGGCAAGCCGATTTATTCATAAAATTAAGATACAAAATTAGATACACTACGACATATTCTTTGTAACATGAGCACAAGTATTGCCGTTCACAACTTTGTGCTGTTTGACCGTCATGGTAAATTTTGTCCAATAACTTATAATAAGAAGTACTTTGGTGTCAAAAATCATGCACCATTCTGATCCATCACCTTCCGCTCACCTTTTGTAATGCCCTCCCTAAACAAAAGTTTTGTCCTTGTCCCTGTAGGGCTCAAACCCATCCTCAGCTAACTCTCCTTTTCGAAACAAATGGCATTTTCCCGGGCCTCAAGCGGCTCACGGACATCCCCGCCCCTAGAATCCATTTTCCACCGGCTCAATCCCCTCTCCCTTTCGGACAGATCCTTTTTCCCTCCCTGGCACTTCGCACACTTTCCAACTTCACTATCCTAGCCCCATTCCGGCGCACCCCTTATCTCGTGCCACCCCCGACGACCGCCCGGGCAGTGTCATTCTCCGCAGCCTACCCCCACCCACTCCTGCTTCCGCCCAGCCTGCCTTGGGACGGTATCTCCACCCCACATTACGCAGAGGCGGCGCCTTCGAGTCGAAGCCTCGACCCGGCCTTCGACGGAGCATTGAGGCGCCTCCAGTGAAAGAGAAAATTGGAAATCAAGCGAATGGCATCGAAGAGAATATTGGCCTTTATTTGCTTTATATCGGAAGGAGTAAAAGATCGGCTGTTTTGAATTGTTGTTTGAAGTTTATTAGTATGTAGGTACTGACCGGTTTATAAGGACGAATATTCAAAGCCAAACCAAATCCGAATATGAAAGAACATGTTACGTAATTTAATTTTCAACTGAGCACCAAAAAGAATAACAAATGAATGAAATTTGTCCCTGAACACAATGTTTTATTTTGCGATTTATGAATCGCAAGCAGTATTTTACGTGCTTTAACATTGTTTCCATTCAATCATTCTACGATTTTGTTATTATTTCCTTACTTAGCATCCTTCTTGATATTTTCAATTAAAAGTTAACATTTCATTGCATTATTTATCACACTAGAGCAGCTTCTTGATATTTTATGTTCTGGTTCCAATTAAAGAAATTTAGATATATTTGTCATAAGCGAGATGGAGGGTGTCATAAATTGGTCGTGTTTATTCAGAGGCTGTAATTATATAAATCTATCCGTAATTTTGAATAAAAGTTGAAATTTCAGTAATTGGTTATTAACAATAGTAAATGAAGCAGAATCCAAGAGAGCAAAGAATAACTCCATGTTGGAAAGGGCACAAAATGTGCATCGTTTATTTGAGAAACGGATAGAAATCAATTCGAAATCGAGAAGGATGAAATAATTTTTATTAAAAAAAGGCAAAAATAAATGAAAACCAAAAGCGATAACAAATAAGAATAAATATACACAATTTTTAAGAAGAAAATTAATGGGATACGCGGAAAAACATACATTATGAGGAATGATATATTAAGGCTTGGGATGCCATTATCTGGGCTCTCGAAACAGCAAATGGTGTTTATTTAAATTCTACGAAATTAATTAATACACTGGAGACAACATTTTTTAAACCTTACTAAAATTTTAAGGATAAGTTGTCAGCAATTGATCGTGGCAGTGCCATTAAAATGAGTCGTCCTAGTTTTCGTCCTAGCTATCTAAAATTGAAGAACTCAAAAATAAACCTTAGGATGGCTTGAATTTTATTTGTATTTCCTCGAAAATGTAATATGTTGGTATATACTATCCGCTTATAAATCCATTTTGCATTCTGTGGACGACAGATAAAATGGTGAAAGAGACAGGTGAAGGACTGAAGTTCGGGGCTTAAGTATGTGGATGTCGATTGGTTCATTCAGGTTTGCTGTCTGAAATTTTCGTTATCCACTCATTAAGGCATATTAGTCATTAGTGAACGATTTAGTTGATTTTTGTTAGAGGAGCAAGATCTCGAATGCATTGGCTCAGTATGTAGTGTATCTGGAGCTGGAACATTCACAAATTTCCCATTTCTAGAGTAATGCCTCTGAGTAACTCCGACTAAAATTCAAGCAATCCTCTTACCCGCATAAGTGAGTGACAATTAATTAACTTGAGGCTTAGTACGTGTGAAAATTACTATCTCCTATTTAAACCTAAACCAAACTTGGGGAAAATAATTTTAGATGTATATGAGTAAAATGACATCAAAGTAGGGTATGAATTAGAGCAGGTAGATGACTGTGACATTATTTTTACTAAAATATTTAATTGCTGATTGTAGTAAGAAAAAACTCTGGCGACAACATTAGCCACAAAAATGGAATTCAGGAAAGGATCCCCTGAATAGAAATTGAAAAAGATTAGTGAGAAAACAACCATGTAGAAAAGTAACTCCGAAGCATTCTCATCGAGGACAGAGACTGAGGACATGCTTAAGGCATAATTTTAGGCATACAAAAATGGGTAGATAGGTAGAGGCCAAAGCAAAGAAAGAACGATATATAACAAGGATGAAGTGCTATCTTGGTTGAAATCCAAAGTGACTAGCAGAGAGAATAGGAGTAATATTTCGAAGCACAGGTGAATTGGATTACATGAAAGAGAGGTGGACGTACTCGGTGGGTTGGAAGACGATTTGAGTGTAGAGGGGAAGTGCCGCCCCCTTAGCCACTTCTTCGGTTCAGGGAAAAAATGGAAGCTATTTGGAAGGGTCGGGACTATATGGCGGGTGATCAAAAATCCCCAATTGAAATTGCTACTTAAGGAGACCTTATGTTGCACCAGCGTTGTCATGGATCAGAACAATTCCAGAAGTCAGCATGCCTCTTCTTTTGTTTTGAGTGGTTCTTCGCAAAAGTCGTAATGTTTCGCAATAAACAGCTGCATTAATCGTTCTCCATCGCTGCATGAAGTCGACAAGCAATATACCTTTTTGGTCCTAAAACACGGTGGCCATAACCTTTTGATTGTTGAAGGTTTGTTTGATATTTTTTTGGTTTGTTTGGTGAATTTGTGTGCATCCATTGTTGTGATTGTCACTTTATTTAGGGTGTGTCTTATTGAATACACGTCTCATCTCCGGTAACCTATGATTTAAAAAAGTCTCCTCTTTCAGCGTCATAACGGTCAAGGAGGGTCAAGTTGAAGCCATTAGGCGAATCTGGTGGTTGTCAGTCAACATTTTTGGGACCCAACTAGCATCAACTATTTTGTATCCTATATTTTGCGTAATAATAGAGTACAAAGAAGATCGTGACATTTTTGGAAATTCCATAGATAGAGCACCTATGGAGAACCTACGGTTTTCTCTAACCACTTCGTCAACTCGTGGAACAAGGTCGTCTGTGGTGACAGATTTTCATCCTTGACCCCCTTCATCATGCTAATCAGTTGGTCATCTCTAAATTTTTGACATAATTCACGCACAACACCTTCACTCATAAAGATTTCTCCATACACTCGGCTCATTCTCCGTTGAATTTCTGCTTCACTATTCCCTTCTCCTTGCAGGAAATGAATAACGCTTTGCAATTCGTATTTGGCGGGAGAATCAATTGAGGAGGTCATGTTTACGTGCCTGCTAATCTGCAGAGAATGACAAAATACACGTAAGCTTGGCAGTGGCAGAGCGTGTGGTGCTGGAGAATTCCTGTTACCTACTACTGCCTGTCGCTTGTCTAGTGTTTATGCTGTGCCATCGGAGGTAGAAGAAAACCTACCCTCGTATATTGTTAGCGTTATAATAATGGGAAATTCCTCTTCATTTTTAGCTTCTTATACACCCAATGAATGTTGACTCTTTCTAATTGTGTTCTACGGGAAAATTTTTTAGGCTCTCCCGTTAAAATCCATAATGAGGGAAAGAAAATATTTTTCATATTTTTAAGAAAGTAAGTCCATTGGATTCTCACGCATTGTACACGTAGTGCACTGCGTTCTTTTTCTTTCCCACTCTCCCCCCCCTCCTCCTCTGCCTCCCTATTTCCGCTGAATGTCATCTCAGTTTCTCTGCCTCGCTTAACTTCTCGCAAAAATTCTTTTACCCTGCTTCCCTCTCCTCTCACCGTCTCGTTACGCTTCTTTCCCGCCCTTCTCTCGCAATGCACTCGGGCTAATTGTCCATCCTCATCGGCTCTCATCCATCCTTTCGTCCTTCCAAGACCCTCTTCTCCCTCTCAATCTCCCTCGTCCTTTCCGCAAGCCCTTGCTTATCCTTGAACGCCTACTCGAGAGAGACAGAGAGAGAACTCCTCTTCATTTCCGTCGGAGGAATAGAAATGAGAGGACGGGCGAGTGGATCTACTCTGCGAGCGGCGACAGCCACGAAGAGAGATCCTCGCCACGCGGAGGGTGACCGACGCCAAGCGGAAAGTGAAGGGTGGGAATCTTTTTCCCTTCTCGTTGATGGCGTTATTCCCTCTCTACCCCTGAAACTTCCTCCGTGAGAGAGTAATAACGGAGTGTGCCCGATTAGTTCTCGAGAGCGAATGATTTCGCGGAGATGAGCGACTCCAGGGTCACTTCCTTCTTGCCTGGATCCCTAACTCACGGGCACTATATTGGAAGAGGACAAACTTTTGACAGCAGCTTTCAAACTCTCCAGCTTGCTGTAAATTTTGGAGAAGAGGGAGTGGTGAATCCCTTTTTTTCTTTTTTCAAAGTGTGGAATGTTTCTTTGAGATCTGAGAGAGATATTAGGGATGTTAGATACTTGGATAGCTTAGCTGTTGTGCAATACAGTAGTAATAATCTCGGAGAATGTAAAGGACACTAGTGGTTGCACTCATTGAAAGGAAAAGTTTGCACTACTTATTTCAGTTAAGACGAAGCAAGCACTGAAGATTTTTTGTGAATCACCAGTGAAATTTAAATGACATTTAAATGACTATTATATCACAGAAAATATATAGCAAATTTGACATAACTATTATTATCCTTGGGCATTCGTATGCCATACTTAACATTTCCCATGCAATGGAAGTTGGTTTTATTCGATTTCACCCCGGGGATCGATCTGAAATCTTTTAATGCAACCATTTCAGAGAGTAAAAATCATTCGCCTTGACCGGGATTCAAACCCGGATCCCTCGATATCCGGCCGAGTGCTTTAACCAATTACTCTGAAATGGTTGCATTACAATGCACACATAGCGGGTGACTCCGTTAAAGTTACTGTTACAGTTTCTTGAAATTTGTCTAAGGTATGAACAGCCTAAGTGTTTGAAATTGGCATTATTAACATCGTGGACTGTGGCGCGTCGCGTACGACTACGAATGCCTGTGACATTGTATGTACGGTATTTCGTCATAGCATCTTGTTCCTTTAAAGCCCCAAAATTTCAGGGTGTTAGAGGACGTCTCGGTAGCTTAATTGTTTAAAGCACTCGGCTGGATATCGAGGGATCCGGGTTCGAATCCCGGTCAAGGTGAATGATTTTTACTCTATGAAATGGTTGCATACAATGCACACATAGCGGGTGACTCCGTTACTGTTACAGTTTCTTGAAATTTGAAATCTTTTAGTTTGAATACTTTTACAATTATGAATTGTTATCAAAATTCTAAAACATTAGCCTTAGCTTAATCTTCTTTGTCACTCTATATATTATTTTGATCGAAATTTTATCAAAAACTGGCATTCACGGTCTTGGTGGGATTGTTGTTGCTTATTCACCTAGAGATCGCGGGATCAATTCACGCCGTGGATATTCCTTATCGTAAAGCTTGACTGTTGCAGATTTTTTATTGTTATCTCATGTTATAGTCCGATGTCAAAGGACAATAACTTGAAATGTTCCTGATTATTGCCAATAAGATATTTAAACATGTTTACTATGTGTGTATACTGGAATTAATTGCCGATTATTTACAATTACTGCCCTTGATTCTAAAGTACAATCCCATCGTTAGCAGTGCATATACCTCAACTTGTGATGTAAATAGTAGCTAATGTAACGAACACCAATCAATTTCTATACCTCGTGTGACTTCTTACCCCTAATATCAGTCAAAATATGATATCATTAAAATATATCGATTCCTCAATTATTTGATTACTAAAAAAAACATAGGGGATGCTTTACAAAGTCATTGGTTCAGCGCAAAAAATATAACTTTTTCAGGCAGAGGCTTCAAGCAATTTTGCCTGTTAACGCTTCCTGGTATAGTTCTTTTAATACACACTATGGTCGTTCTCTAGGAAAGTCTTCCGGCTACCGTAATTGCAGCCAACTCCCACGTTAAAACTTAACGCCTGCAAACACATGATCACATCTGCACTTGCGCTTGTTCTCATCTTCGCTTTTTTTCCCAAGAGCGTAAGGTCAGATCCGAGAGATTTCTAAAAAGGAAGACTTAATTTTAAGCCCCGTCCCTTTTCGCTCCCATCCCATCTATTTCGGGATGCCATTCCTTCATTCTCAAAGCCTGATCCGAAAGTTTCCTTTAAAACCCGCCTTGCCATCCACTTCCCACTCCCAATCTCAGATCCTCGCACACATCCACACAAATCCAAAGCGAGCAGAACTTCGGAAAGGGGAAGGCGCCGTTATATCATTGTACGCAGCAGAAACGAGGGAGGAGGATGAGTGTGCGAGAGACGTAGAAGAGAGACTGGGAAACAGGGGAATGGAGAAGGAAGCCATCTTCACTCCCTACAGATCTTCCATCATTTCTCTTCGACCCCTACCACTCCGACTCATCCCTTGATCTCCTATTTACCGCCAATATCTCGAGGACGTCTTTCTCTCATCCCGTACGACCCACCTCCCCTTTGCATTGCTCTTCTCCGTAACTCATCTCAGCAAGCTACACATTCCCTCTGTTTCCCCGGAAATCATTGACTTTCCTCAACATTTAGGCTTTGTCCATGCATTCCCATCATTTTGTGACTGTTTCGGTTCATTTTCACGATTTGTGTAATTATTTCCGTTACAAATACCGACAATGGCCTGCGTGTTTTCCGTGACTTCTCAGTTAGATTTATGAAAATCAAAACAGGGCGTACAGATGTTGCATCTAAAAGTGTTAGATACCAGCGCAGAGGATTCTCCACTCTAACTAGGAAGACCAGCTTGTATCTCTTAATGGAACTGTTGGAAGTTCACTGTGTTCAGTTCATGCAGGAATTCCACCAAGAGCTCTACATTCCACCGCGACTATTTGTGTTGAGTTTCTTATAAGGTACACAACTAAAGAATGCTAACAAATAACACGCCCAAGTACACGATCAATTTTCATGTACAAGGTCAGGAACCACTGAAGCTATAACTTACCACTTTCCGCCGTGATTTTACATGATTTATAATAGAAATATTTTTATAATGTTTTTTGTATAATGTCTGTTTGATTAGTGTGGTCTCATTATTTTATGCTATAAAAACTCGGTGTTGTTGTTGAATGACAATAGAAACTGTATTTAAAAATAAAACAATCTACTAGTTAGCGCTATAATATAATATTCCGTTCAAAACTTTTTGACTAGCGTGTATAGCAAAGAATTTGTGAACTAGTCTAGATGCTGTAAAATAAGAATTTACGCTTGATATGATGCGGTACTCGGTGATAAACTCCGGTTTTTATTTTCACCCAAAGGGTTACTACGGTACTTGAAGAGACTACTTGTATAGAATGGTAATAATTAGTCAGAGACTCTTAACTTGGATATTGTCAATACTGTTTTGTGTAAGATTTGAAGAAACTCAGTATTTCCAAAGGTATTTTGCGTAACATATGAGAAATATCATATCTCATCAAACCGAATTTATTCGTAGGTTTCCATTAAGATCTTTTTAAATCGAGAAAAATGTCATTTTTAGCGAATCTATTTCCTGTTTTACAATTGTGTGATAATGTTTCGTATTTCGGTCACGAATTCCAGTTTATGTACGTATTATTTATCAATAAATAACCAGTTTAAGGTTAACCATCGAGCTTCATAGTTTAAAGTCTTCACAGGTAAACATGAATGCCTAGGATGTAATCTATCGGTTGAATAGTCCAGAGTAATACTAGCAAAGCATTTTAAAATTTTTTTTCTCTATCGTTGACTGTTAAATTGGAACGTTAACTGTAGCATTAAGTATATTCGTCTTTTGATGTGAAAAAGTAAGACTTTTTTTAAACCATTATGAACTTTTCGAAATTATTTTTTTCACATATATAACTTATTTTATAACTATATTCTATGAGTTGAAGGGTTTATCACAATCATGTCAATCTCAAAGACACGGATTTATACATTCATATTCTCGGTGATCAAATCGCAATTAAAGTGCAAACTAACTATTACTGTTGGGATTGATAATAAATAGTATCTATTCCACCGCCAGTAATGATACCATTATATTGTGCCGGTAAAATGAAATTTATATAGATAGAATAAAATTTCTTTCACCCAACTTATTATAATTATTGTTAATAATCTACCGGCTAGGTTACATTTTGGAATGAAATAGTCGATACAGCTGTCTGACAATGCATTTAACCGCATTCACAAATAATAATTGTAACCTAACATCCAACATTGCACTCCCTCATCAATTTCATACATTGTTTTCCTCCGTTCATTCCGACCAACATGGCCTATACTCTCCTTCCTCTTCCTTAGTTGCTTAACGTTCTCCAATCCAGCATAGTTTTCAACATCCCATTGGCATTAAAAATGCTCTTCATCCATCGTTCCTACATCCTTGATGTTGCTCTTAACAATCCCCTCTCCTATAGCACCATGTTTAAGAACTTCCTCATTTTTTTCTGTCCATTTAACCGTTTCTTTCCTTCTCCAAACCCACATTTCAAAAGCCTTCAATTACGCCAATCGTCCTGCTTCAGTGACCATGTTTCCACGCCGTACAAAGCCACAATCCATAAAAAAGTTTTTACGAATCTATGCGTAATATACTTCGTCAACTTCCTCATCATAAATTCTCTCCTCCTTGTAAAAGCTTCTTTACCTAACGTAGTTCTTCTTTTTATGTACCAACTACGTTAACCATTTTGGTCCAGGTCACTTTTGAGATAAATAAACGGTTCCACCTACTCTAGTTAATGTACTTATACTTAAATAGTTAACTTAGCCAACCTCTTTCTCGGAAACCGCATAATATTTGCTTTATACACATTTAATATTATCTCATATCAATCACACGACTTTTCAATGCACTCATTGGAGTGCGTAACCATGTGGCTTACTGATTAACCAAAGCTTGGTCATCCGGAAACGTAACTGATTTTATGAATTCCTCGCCGACTTTAATCCCTATCTCTAGCTCATCCCATATCTCATTTCTCGTATATGTAATTGTAATTGTAATTTATTCATTCACCATAAGCATAGAATTATGCATGGCTTTGTCAATACATGTTTTACACTTCATTTCAGTAAAAAAACATTATGCAAAATCAAAACAATATGCAAAGTACAAATACATACAATTTACAACTTTTTGGAATGAACACATTTCAGTTATACATTTGAAATGGTATGCATTAGAAAATCATCTACACTATAAAATAATTTACATGAAAGTAGTTTTTTCACGGCACACTTGAATTTAAAGGAACTTTTGATATTTTTAATATAAGCAGGCAATTTATTGTACATAAGTATTCCCTGATGATCTATCCCTTTAATCGTTTTATTTACTTTGTGCTGACTTACATGGAATGCATTTTGGCTTCTCGTATTATGACTATGAAGGACACAGTTTTTAATAAACATGTCCTGATTTTTGTTAATAAGAGACATTGTTTCAAGAATGTATAGACAAGGAAGAGGTAAGATTTCTAGTTTTTCAAAAATAGGTTTACTGGGAGCTCTATTATTAGAATTAGTTATTATGCGAATAATCTTTTTTTTGCATTTTAAATAATTTTGGAAGGAAGATAGAAGAGCCCCAAAAGGGAATACCATAATGGAGAAGTGACTGCACATAGCCAAAATATATAGTTCTCAATGCCTGAATGCAAATGATTTCCTTGAGTACACGGAATGCATAACAGATTAGTGCCAGTTTTTGAGATAAATTATTAATATGTTCCTCCCATGAAAGATTAGAGTAAATCCAAATACCTAAAAACTTTGTTACCTTTAGTTCCTTTATGGGGAAACTGTTAATTATTGGATATAAATTTATTAACTTCTTCTTGAGATGTATGTTGAAGGAATGTCTTACGGACGTTAAAATGATGAAAACGAAGACGCGATATAGCGATAGCAGACAGAAACCCTGAGAAATACAAATTAAACTCACACGTATTCCTAATTTTCGGTAGCCAAGCCGCCTTTCTCGAGGGAGAGGAGTTCATTCTCTACCTTCTAATTTTTATAGCATTTCAGTTTTTAAACTTTTGAAAAACGCATTACTTTCTTTTTACTAAATTATCTTAATCCAATTTATCTATTTTTTCAGTGATTCCTTCAATAATCTCTGCAATATTTTGGTCCAAAAGTTTACCAAAGTTTTTTCTTTGATAAATTTCATAACAGAATTAATCAGCTCTCTCCCTAATTTTAATTTTAATCCTTCTCCTTACTCTCTCCCGATTCTCCTTATATCAGTTGTTTATTCTCATTTTCAGACCCTCTTTAATGATTCTTGGAACCTCTTGAAGCTCAAAGAAAACTAAATCAATCGTTTTCTATTCATCACACTTAATTCTCTCTATTAACGAGAGAGATGCTGGTGTAATTTTGCTTATTAACGTTTTTTTTTATTTTCGTCTATCGGTCCATTAAATTCCTAAAAGTGAAATCAAAGCAGGAAAACCACCATAATTCAAGGCACGAAAGGACAATAATGAGTAATATACGTTCAAAAACTTCTTCCATTTCAATGGCGTTTCTGAATTATGAAATTGTACACATTTCATATTTCACATGTTATAAATCCTCAAAAGTTAAAAAATGTCAAAATCTTCCTTCAGTAATTTCTATTCGTAGAATATGTAATGCATGCTCTCTTTATGTCTTTGTAAAAAAGTAACTTGACTCGGTAATTTAATTTTATAGAAACATTTCTAGAAAAGTTTTAAAGAGGCATACATACAAAATTTGGAAAAAGGTATCGGGAAAGTTTGTGAAAAAATGGAATTATTTCAGATATTGTTAAAATGCCTCAAAATTCTTCAAACTACATCTCTTGAGGATTGACACACTAATGCCAGCGGCTTTGCGACGGCTCTCAGGGTCTCTGGTGGGTAGATTTCGGAATGTAAAAGGGTTGGGGAGTTGTCGTGATAACGTTGTAGATGGTCTTGGCAAGCAGAGACTCTCGACTCTGCTCTTAGTCGTCAGTCAAGACCTTCGCGACGAGTTTAGCGCAGGTCTACCGCATCGCCAAATTTTCAGTGATAATGGTGTTAACTGTCATCTTATCAATGCAATACGATTTGCGATCATACGCACATATAACCAACAGTCTGAAATCATCACTTCACACATACGTTAGGGAAATATTTTTACCAATATTTTTTATACAAAATATATTATTTGGTACCTCTCAGAACCGAGTCTGTCGTATTTTTTGGTGATGTATATCCTATCGTGAGACAGATGGTTTTAATAATCAATCATTTGCACCTTTCAAGAATCCCATCTACCCTCTTATTTTGACAGCTTAGTTGTGATTGTTTCTAAATTTCGAGCTTTACTGATCGTTGTCTTATCTCTTTTTGACAGTGTTCCATTCTATTCGTATGCGATTTTATCAGAACTGTCAATTTTATTTGATTTCAGCCTTTTGTATGTCCCTCCATCTCCTGTTTTCTTATTCCGCTCACTTCTGGTTGCGATCTCATCCTTCTTTTTCCTTTCTCCCAGTTCACCCATCCTCCAGTCAAGGTATTCCCTTTCTTTATGTTTTAGAATATAAAATTCTCACAATAATTATCTTTTTACCCTTCAGGTATCAGAAGTTTCAAATTGATTCTCGATGAAGTTATGCATAATGGTATAGAATTACTCAATTTACTCAATTCTGAATATCCATCATCAAAAGTTAGTCTGTCTTTGGAATGCTTGAGAAACACCATAATAAGTAATCAAATCTCCCAACACTTAAGGATGATATTGAAATGCGTGCAGTTTATTAGATATTTATTATTCATCCGGCGGATACACATTTTTCTTGGTAGCTCCATGCTAATGGTGACTTTTCCCAGAAATAAGTCTCAGAAAGACGATATGGATGCCTGCTCTCTTATTTCTCCATTATGTTTCTTGTGCTGCGGTCTTCGTTGAACTAATTTTTCTCAGAATTCATCCAATTAATTTTCCATTTCTTGGAAATGTCTTCCTTTGGAATTCATTTTCAAATAATCTCACAATTAGCCATCCAGCTTACCCATTCATTAGTCATCGGTAGCTGCAAAACCTCAGGCTTCAAATGTAAGTTTTCAGCCAATACTATCATAATTTCAGTGCCATTTTTAATTTAAATTCAATAACCAATTGACGTTGTCTCGTATAGTTTTACTTATCCCTGGAAACCCTTCTTTTTTTAGAAATCCTTCATAACTTTGACAGTACCGCTCATCATTTCTTGGATTTCTTCTATTTCTGTTTTTTAAATTTAGTGACAATGTGATATTTATTAAATGAAATATCATTTACGTGTAACCAGAAATTCTCTCAAGTAGATGCAGAGAAAATGCAGATGCAAGGTGCTCACTTCAACGTTTATTTTGGTATCAACTTCCTGTCTTTCTTTGGTTTCATCTTCCTTTGTTTCACTTCACTTACTACAATGAGAATATCGTTCTTACCCTCGATGCCCTCTCTAACGCTTCTTTTTAACATCAGACATAAGTCCTATTCCTTCCGCAACCCAGAAATCTACGATGTGCCCTTCGTTCCGGCTCACTTAGTGGAGGGTCCTCCTACCCGTCTTCTTTTTCGTACTTGTCTCAACGCGTTCTCTATATCCCGCCTCCCTGTATCATACAATTTTCCGCCTGCAATCTCCTCATCTTCCCATTTCCCCTCACATATCCTTCTCGTGTTTGTCCCCACGTTTTCCACAACTCAGGTATGTCCTTAGACATCTCTCTTCTTTATCACTCCCATGTAGCTCCTTCTATTCCTCCATTTGAACTTGGCCTTTCTCCCTCCCTGCCTTCAAGGAATACCCACGTGAAATCGATTACGTACAACCCACGTATTCCAGTCCCCTCCGTCGCCCGCCCATTCCACATATTCTACCCCCACTACCCTCAATCTTTTCCTTCCCCTTTCGTACTGACGACAACTTCCTGCGGTATCTCACCCGTATCTCATACCATCATCTGATTTCACCCCTTGGGCACCATTACCTCTGAGTCTTGAGGAGAGAGATGGAGCAATGTATTTCCTTTGGTGGAAGTCTATATCCTGAGAGCCATAAATGAATTTTTTGAACCTGATACTTAAATCAATTCAAGAATGAAGGCTTCATCTAAGACGTTTGATAGGGAGTTATTAGTTAAAAAGAGGAATACATTGAAAAAGGAGCATTAATTGAGTGTTTAGTAGGGCCTTTTAGAATAAGCAAAGCTATCTATTTGCAATTGGAAATTTGAGTAATTGACCCTATTTTTATTTCTACTTTTGAACACGACTGCCATTCCACAGTATGTGCTAATGGCTTATTGACCGGGTTTTGTAATTGAAAAAATATATTCTTTTTAATGAAATTATTACATGTTTGAAAGCTATTTGATTCTTTGAAAGGATTTCTTTTCTCATTTCATATGAAACCAATACCAGTATTTATCCAAGATAGAAACCAATCGAAATAAATCCCTTTGCGACTCTTTACGTCGCAGAAATTTACTAATGAATGAATGAAATATAAACTCATGAAAGGTGACAAAAAGCGTTCATAAAGAAGAAATTAACATGCACAGCACCATGCAGTTAGATGTACTCACGTGTGTTATCAGTTTCTACTACTTCTTTAAGGAGAGAGGGTCGTTGCCGTTTCATTATTTAGGTTTTGGGTTGAATCTAGTCTTCTCTGTCGTCTCTGCTGTCTCGCTTTCCGTAACTCTTGCCGTCCTCCTCCGCCGCCCAATCCACCAGCACGCCCTTCCGAACGCCACTACGTGAATCACCCTCAAACCTCCATCTTCCTCGGCCCCCGAGTTTCCCGTGTCAAGCGGGACTTCGGTGGTATCCGGGTTGCGTGGTCCCTCTTGGGAAGGGGATTGGTTGAGTTTGAAAGGCTGAGGAAGCGAGCGGGCCTGGACGAAGACGAAAGGAGAAAGGTGTCAGCATTTCCCTGGTTTCCGCATCTTTTACTAATTTACTTGGTGTCAATCATGTGGATGTCGTGGAGCTCCATCTGTCCAGGCCAATGAATTATTTTGGAAGAAAACCTTCAGTGTCAATTTGAATCAAGTATGTCTCTCGTAACGACTTTAGATCCTTTTTAGGAATTGCTACTATAAATATTTGGAAGAATTCAATCAAAAATATTTCCCTATTTTTGAAATATTTCTGGGAAATATCTTCAGATCAGACCGATGACACGATAATTTCAAAATACGAAATATATCAGAGTAAATTACGCTTCCTCGATAGCTCAAGTGCATCGGCCTAGCAAGTCGAAAGATACGGTGTCCCGGTCAAGGAAATATTTTTGCCCCAGTGATCTGCTCGATTCCTCCTTCCCCGCCTCTCCTGTGTTGTCTTTTATGTGTTTCTATCCCTCTTGTTATATATATTTACACACACACACACACACAAACACACACACACACACACACACACACACACACATATATATATATATATATATATATATATATATATATATATATATATATATATATATATATATATATATCGTATTATAAGGGAGGAAGGAAGTATTCGGAGATGAAGAGGGACTTGTTAAGTAGAATTTTGGGTTGTTATCTTTTAGAAGATATAAGAGAATTATTTGATAATTGTGTCCATCAAAAACCTACCTTAACCGGTATATTACCTAATAATGATTTGTCATTATTTCTATAAGATGACCTTTTCTCGGGAACAGTTTGATATACGAGTGTTAGGTTTATTTCTAAACCTAGAGAGCTACTATAACTTCACATTTGTTCATTACATTAAAGATACACATTGCGTGGAGAGTTATGTGGACCTAACAATATAGGATAAGGACCGAACGGAAAGGTCATCCCGCTTCAGCTGACTACGCGTTGTTTTTAAAACAGTCTTCTCATTTCATGCCCACTCTTAGGGGTTATATAGTTTAGTAAAAGAAAGCGAGAATAAGTAATAGTGTGGTTGTCTTATTGCTTTCTCTTACAAGAAAAAGAAACGGCTATCTTAAGTAAAAAAATAACAATAATATCTTTTATTAATTTTAAATGAGTGATCCAAATAATAGTTTATATTGCCTTTTTTGGATGTCGTGATCCGTGACTCTTCACGTTCTCTCTATTCCCCATTTCATTGACTCTTCAATCTGTGAGGAGTGACAATCTGACGAGGGAGAGAATGACTGTTTGTGGGAAACTTCGAATCACACAAGGAAGTCTAATATCCCATTTTTCACTGCTGGAGTTCGTTCCTCAGGGAAATGTCTTCATTCTAAAGCAGTCGCAAATTACATGGGTAGGTATCTGAAAATCGTCAGTGAGCGAGTCAGGGAAACCTGGGTTTTTCCTTCTTTTAATCCGCATCCCCTTCTACACCCATCAACTCTGAAAGATTAGGATGAGATGGGAGTGGCAGAATCTTGAAAGTCTTCGAGACACCGGGAAGATGGATACAAGAGGAGGATGGTACTCTGAAACGTCTTAAGAAAGTCACTCTTTGGAAATGTCAGAATGTGAAGGAATCGTTGAGAATCACTGCAATTAACTGTCTTGGAAAGGAGAAATTGAACTTGTTAGGTACTCGCATCTACTTATAATGTAAGGTTTATTTTTCTACTATTCACGAGGAGATCTTCGACGGATGATTGCGTAATCAAGCTGAACACGAAAAGAGAAAACCTCAAAACACATTTCAACACAATTCAATGCAGTTCACACTAAGTACAAATTAATTTAAGATCATTCGTAGAATTATCTTCGGCTGGCAAAATTTATATGCTGAGTTGCGACCATTTTCCAGAAATAATAATTATTTTTTTGGAGAAGTTTAGCTACCGTGAAATGTATTATTAATTCAACCAAATGCGAGACCTCACAAATATATTTGGTTGGTAAACATTTTGATAAATATTTGATGCTTAATAATCGTAATTATCCACAGAGATCAAGCTCATTTTAATATTTTAATAATGAAAATACCAAATTAGAACTAATTGTTTCTTTTTCCGTATCCAATGGAATTCAATTTGCAAATAATTCTTCGTAAACAATAGGTTTATCCGAAATCAATGGTTACGAATAATTTTAAGTGTTTATATTTGATTTTTTCACAACTCAGTTTTTAGTTTTCTCGTTGCTCTATGTCAATCTTCCTGCTGTTGGATAAAATACACGCTTAATATAAAACTATTCATATAATCATTGCTTTTGATGATTCATCTAAAGGTATAAAAATGACATTAATATTATATTATTTCCAAAATATTTCCGACTACTACTCATTTGCTCATGCACTTACGGAATACTTTAAATGTCATATGAAGCACACATCATGAGATCACACCCAAAAAATAATTCTAATGCATAATTTTTTGGCGGATTACGAAACATACCATTTATCTCTATGGTAAATATTGGTAACTGAAGACTTCTTGGAATTATGGTGTGCTGCTTTGTATATGCTTTAATCTGCAGCCTTTTATATTTATTTATTATAACTTATATTTTTAATTATTTAATATTTAAATCAAATAGTTAGGTTTACTTTCATTATTAAATTCTCACATATACGTCTTTCTGTAGAAATTTAATTCTTCTTGTGTATTTTCTAGCATATTTTCAAACGAACAATGCAAAGACGTGGCGAATTGATCGAATACCACATTTTGATTATCTTACTACACATTTTTGAACAGTTATCAAAAATTCAGAAAGGAAAGAACAAAGCAGATAGTAAAATACAAGCTTTTTATGAGTGTGAATGAGTTATTTATCAGTTGCCATTATATGCCATAACTTAATGATCTTAGGCAGGGTTAATAGTTGTAAATAATTTTTAAATATATCAGCAGCATAGATAACTCCCGTTAAGTGTAGCTGTAGGTCTAATTATTCTTCAGGTAAGTGTGGCTAATCTGAGCGTAATATGTAGAGGGACCCTAGGGGAACAGAACATGAAATTAGGAGCCGGGGACACGGAAAGTTTTACAGAATTGCGTGTGCTGACCTTGAACTTTTGGACAGATAGGTCTACACTTTCCATTACTGATTCTCAATTCCACTTCAAAATCGTACCAAGGAGGGTGCAATTATCGCTTCGCACTGTTTTCGCCATTTTACTATTTACGATGCCTTCTGCTCCTGTCACGCACAGTCTTCGTGCCTCTCCATAATACAAAATCCAGGTGACAGTCCTTTCTCCCACAAGACCTCCCCATGTATATTGAGGTAGCATGTTTAATTAAGTATTCGGAAAGGTGTCTAGCAGTATTTGGTATAATTGACCTCGATTTTCATTCATTTATTCGACTGTACAAATTAACACCTTTTACCAATTTAAGGGATGAATTCAAATAATTTAAGGGATATTCGAGAATTTTTAAAGTAGATATTTATATCAAGAAGATTAATTAGTATGTTAGAAAGGGGATTTTAATTATTTAATAAGTAATAGGATATTATGAATTGGATGAAACAATTCATTAATGCCTACGTTATAGGTGTTCTGACAGTAGTTACCTTATGAGTAGTGAAATCTAGGCTAGTAACTATATTAAAAAAATTGGCTGCGATAAAAATTACCTTCATATGTTTAAAAAAACTTGTATTTTATTGACACGTAGTAAAAGCAGTACACTTCAGTTTGGAAAAATAACGAATTAAAATATGGTACTTTTTGACAACATGAATGATTAAATGATGACTTTCACCGTAATTCTCCTACTTTTCTTTTCATTTCGTGAAAAAATTATTGTTAATACACGTTAAAACGAACCGTATAGTTTCAGACTTAACTGTGTGAAAACCTTCCATGTTGGAAAGAAATGATAATTAAAAATCATGATTCCCACAATAGTATTCACACGGCCCCGATTTCAACATTTCGTACCAATTGAAGATGACACCTGATGATGACACGAAGAGTTGAAACTCGGGCCGTGTGAATAAAAATACTATATTGGAAACTACAATTGTTAATTATTCTTTCTCTCCAATAATACAATTTTTTGATCAACCATAGAGTGTATTTTGTTTTATTGTCAGCCAAATGTGTTATATGTGAGTCGTTTAAATTTCATTGACTAAACTCCGGTATTGCGTCAGCGGTTTTAAGTTGGAGTGGTTTTAAGTTGGAAGCTCTTCTAAGTCTGCTACTGAAGATGAATATTTCTCATAACTTTGGATAGCAGGAAAAATCAAAGTTTTATACTCTGCAACATTTTTTTCTATTTGATACCGTGCATTATAGTGGTACAACATCCAGTTTCTTGCTTTTGAATGTGTTCTCTTGCAACTCACCTTGTCTTGGAGTTTTTAGTTAACTATTTATTATTATTCACTTGTAGTTTTATGTGCAGAATCGACATGCTAATACACGATTGCTTGGAAAATGAAAAATATATGACCGTATCTTTCCCTCCAAACACTTAGATTTTTTTGCTGTTTTGCGGTACCCGAGATTTTCACAGAGAGCTTTGTTGTTTGCTTGATTCTAGATTCAACCTTTGTTGATAGGAGTCTAGATTCATCCGCAGTTTGACTTTAAACAAAAACTCCTCACCGTCCTACGATATTAACTGAGAGAAAATCTGATTGCGATCGTCATTCTCCTCGGATATGAGCTGTCTCAAAAATATAAAGCAACTTTTTTCTGACAATGTTTGAAAGGTAACCAGTAAAACTTTCTACATTTCTTATAGAGTTCTTAACGTTATTTGACGATATACTCTCACATTAACAGTATCTTTGTTAATGCTTACTTGTTTAAGGGCATTGACTGGAGCTCCGATTCAAGCATCCTTTGAAATATTTTCCCCTTTAAGAATCTCAAGCTACTCTTTATTTGTTTTATAGTGAAGAACAGATCTTTCTAAGGTCTTATTTACAAACTTATGAATAGATAGGTCATGGCTGAAGATTTGTTCAGTCTAAAGAAAGGTTTTAATTGAGCGTCACATGCTAACTCCATCGTTGATTTAGAATATTTTTAGAACAACATTTTCCAATCTGCAATGGATGCCACCGACGTCATGCTAGAATGGAATCAATGAAGCTTAAACTGCTGATAAACTACAAAATAAAATAAGAAAATAAAGCAATATTACATTTTTGGATTAAAAAGTCGAGTCGGGTCATTTTCTGCTGAACAACCTCCTCTTTAATCACTTCTGTAATCCATGACTTCCGTATCCTTTTTCAAATAAATATTCATATAGCTTCGTTTACGACTTATGTTATCCCACTTTTATGACATTTTCCAGTACTTTTTGTAATGGTCGTCCCCATACTCTCGCTAATGAATTGTAACTTGGAAAAATCATTTACGCATATAGATTCCCTTTTCTGTTCCATTAAGTGAATAAAACATATTAGCAAATAAATAATAACAGTAGCGGTTGAAGAAAGTTGAGACACGAGTTTTCGAGTTAATTTGATTCACTCTACGTTTAGTCAGGCATTGCTGCAAAAACTGCTAATTTGGCAATAAATGGTTAAATGAATATGTGAATAAAATTGTGACTTATATGATTCGATCGCTGAAACTATAGCGTTTTTCTGAGATGTTGAATTTATCCGAATTTGATTTACCTTTTCACTATTGTGTTTATATGAACTATTAAATAATTCCCCATAAGTAACTGATGTTTTAATTTTAATAAATCTGAAATTGACTTTATTTAAGTTTTCGAGTACATAGATGAATTGACAGGAAAATTTCTCGTTTTGGACACTTTGTGTTGTATGATTATCAACCAAAATTTGCCTTACCAGTTAAGGAAGAGTTTTGTTGGATGATGTCTAAATGGGAAGGAAATTTCTCTATTTAATATTGCCGTTACAAAATTCAAGTGATATCATACAGAAGGCACTCACCATATTTCTCTTCCGCTCTTTTCTTTTCTTTTTCAGTTACAATAGTCATCGATAACCGAAATCTGAATTGCGTTTATTTATTATGTAACAAATCTTAACGATATCAGGTTAAATTTTTTCTCGGTTATTTGCGTTTTCTATGAAAGAGAATCATAGAAATAAAAGTGAAATTAATTTAAATATGTTTGCCCGGAAATGTGTAAAAGCGTTATTTACAATTGCCCATTTTAGGTATTCGATTGAAAAAATAACGGTTCTAAGAGGAGTATTAGACCATTTATATTTTTAAGACATACATTTTTTTCCAGGGGATATACAAGTAGGCTAATTTTTTGTAGTTAGTTCATAAACACAAAAAGGTAAAGTAATCATCTAATAGTTATCTTACTAGTATTTTTTCTGTTAAATGTTTTTTTATACATCATCATCATCTGCAGCTCTACAGCCGGTGAGGGCTTTGGCTTCCTCTATGATATGCCGCCATTCAGTTCTTGTTCTTGCTTTTTCCTTCCATTTTGTAACTCTCATTGCCTTCAAGTCATCCTCCACATCCTGTAGCCATCTCTTCCTTGGTCTACCTCTTCTTCTGACTCCTTCCATCTTGCTCTTAAGTATCAGTTTGGGCATTCTGTCATTTTCCATCCTTTCTACATGCTCCAACCACGCCAGCCGCAGTGACTTGGTAAATCTAACTATGTCCTTCCCTTCTAGTAATTCATTTATCTCCATGTTCATTCTAATTCTCCATCTCTCTCCTTCTCTAATTGGGCCATAGTCTCCTTAACATTTTTCTTTCGAATTTCCTAAGTGTTTCCTCATACTGACATGTTAATGTTCATGTTTCAGCTCCATAAGTTACCACGGGTCTAATAAGCGTTTTATATATCTTCATTTTTGTGTTCTTTGATAGTAACATTGATTTGAGGATTGTTACATTTGCAAAGTATACCCTGTTACCTTCCATTACCCTTTGGTTGATCTCCGTGGATATCTTATTTTCATTTTATTATAACTATTCGCTTTTAAAGGTACGAGATGTTGGTCTTGATTTTGATATTTGACATTGGTATTATAAACCGTTGTCTAAGTTATTTGTTAAGAGTTTGTAAACGATTTATCCAGTGTTTAATTAAAACTGATTTATTTATGCATTGTAAATTTCCCTTTTTCAGGTAAGTGCCGATTTGCTGTTGCTGATTTTCTATGGATTTTCTTGAAATTCTGATGTTGCTCCTGGGGTAAGAATATTGATATTTTAAGTCCTAATGGTACGTTCTAATGGAAGAAAAATAATTTAATTAATTTCCAATGGAAACATGTTTACTTCTCTCAGCAGTAAATCATTTTCATGTGCAACGTGCATTATACCACTCAGATTTGCTAATTCATAACCATCATTTACACCCGTGGTAGTATTTTTAACAAATTACTTGATCCGTTTCCTCTCATCGGGAAATTGTAAATTCGCTGGCTATGTGCATAACTAACGTGTTGTGGTGATCTTTATGAGAGATTTTTCATTTGTTGTCAAGTCCTGTTGCTTTAGAATATATTAATAGTCAGACATCGTAATTCAATGTTCAAGGAAAAAATAATATTTTTTTTACTTTTTCACCTCAAAACTCCACCTTCCCTCAACCATTCTTTTCTTCACATCTCTATGAAATTATTTCTCGTCACAACTTCAATTCGCGGGTTTCTGCCGTAGTCTTACCCTTTGAAAACTTAAACTAATTTAAACATTTCATCTATTCTACCTCCTGCCTGTCTATTTAGCCAGAAAAGATATTTTCTTGTGAATTGATATATCATTTATTCCTCAGTATTCTGTAAACATCTGAAGTAAATTCTCGAACCTATGATCAATTTTCTCTGTCTACCACCCATAGTAAACGACAGTTACGTATTTCTTTAAAACATTTCTCTTTCCATTTCTCCAGCCTTCATTGATTGCTATTGATGCCTACGATATTACTCGTAGTATTAGATTACTCTGGTCCATTTATATGTTGGTTAATACTTTGCTAACTCTAAGTCGTACCTGCTTAATGTGGTTTCTCATATTATTTCACTTATTGAGCCATCTTAAGTTATTTTTCATGCTCCTTCCGTCAGTGGTCGCGTTACTACCTCAGTAAAAGCATATTTACACTTAAACTTATTTAAGTTACCATAGACACGTATTATTATCATATTATAACACTAAATATGGCCTATAAAAATTTTAAATAGAATTTACTTAAGTGAAGTTTTTATTTCATCGTCATTTCCAAAGATTATCAAAGCATTTTCTGATTTTTTACACTTCATGACATTTGATGATGTCAAAAATGATGTCAGGATTCATTTCGTATAAGATCGATTAAGTGAGATATCTGTTCTTTTCTTTCATTCCGATTTGAAACACTAATTTTTAGTCTTGAAAAACGAATGCTAGAATCTTTTTTTTACGGGATATTTATTCTTTTTCCTTGCATGAAAATTTTTATGATAATTCCAAAGAAAACATTTTCTTATTCTCTTTATAATTTATGCGTAATATTTTTTATACTCATAATTAATACATCTGCATTTCATTTAAGGATATTAATTAATTATTCTGCTGAAAAACTATCTAAAACTTTGTCCAAAATGGCTAAAGCAAAAGGCAATCATTAAATGGAATTTTTGATTTTCTCCTCAATGCATAAACTCATGGTTCTTGAAGAGTGGGTAATGGATTCCTTTTTTCCTCTGTATAAAATTGTATATGATTGCTATGCCATCGGTTATTTAGTCCGTATATTTTATGCGGAGTGAGACTTGCCTGTTCTCTTCTTTTTGGGATCAACAGTTTTTGGAAGCGTGTTCGAAATAACCCAGTTAATTAAATTTCATTTGCGTAAGTAGGAAATTTGTGCATTATTTTTTCTTAGGCGTGATTAATATATTTGACGGAAAACATGATTATCTAATCTCTCATCGAACTACAAAATCTACACATGGGCAAATAATATGCTTTTCTTGGTACATGGCTCTCTTTTACGTCCTCTTCTGCAGTGCATGGATTTGAATAGCGTTTGCTTTATTTCAGTGCAAAGTATATCCGCACATCTCTCATATTCACTCATTTGTTTCCAAAAGAAATAATTTTCTTTCTTTCTGAATGACACCGACTTTAATGAGCTGCTCTTGACTTTCCTTTGAATAATTTCATTGGGTTTCTATTTTTCATGTAGTAATTTCTTTTGTTAATTGGATGGTTTTCAATAATTCTCTTCTTTTTATGTGTCTGATTATATATAGTATCCCTAATTTTTGCCAAAGTCGATTATCCTTTTTCTGTTTTCTTCCGTGGCCTAGAATATCTAGAGTTTCCTTGTAGCAAAGGCTTCCTTTTAAGTGCTTTTCTTCATCCCATTTCTTTCTGTGGTATTTAGTATTCAACTTATCATGGCTTGAAACCAATTTCAAATTATCTCTTAGTTTCCTTTTATATGTCTTCATCACCCATCACAGAGCAGCCACTGATTATTTCTCGAACAGAAAGTTATTGTTATTTTTTATAAAAAATAAGTTTATATTTCATCATAACCAAGTTGCGATTAGATTCAGTACTTGTGTATATTATTAACAAAAAAGGTAACTTTTAAATCCGTAATTTACTGTATAAATGGTTAGCATTAGGTTGTTTTACATTGCGTGCCATTTTTAATAACTGAATTCTTCTGAGTCCTGTAATTATAAATTATTATATATTTTGTTTGCCTTATTTAAGATGTTTGACTCCTATTTCATTTCATCCCTCTTAATTCCGTGCTGCCTCCGTTACTGTGAAATCCCCGATATTGAAATTCAGCCCCTTTATAATCCTGGATTTTCTTTTTAATATTGACCTCAATATGATCCAGTGTATTTACTTCGAAGTTAACTACGCCATAATCATTTCATGCATGGAAACTTTGAGAAATATTTTGCCTTAGGGTAACCCAAGATTCTATCAATATCGTATCTATCTCGATACTTAATTAATGTGACTAAAACCTCTTTCATATCTTTCCCTAGGTCTTAAATATTATGCTAATCGTATATTAATACTTGTTAAATGTTTCGTAACCATACCTGTCGAACTTTTTATACCTGCACTTAGAAATGAACATGTCCGTCAGATAATATTATTTCACGTGCCGTTAATACCTTACTCCTTGTATTGGTAATATATTTTTAAATATATCCAGTTTCATTTTTCCTTATGACATCTCATCGCAATTGATCTGAATTACAAATAATCAATCTTAAATCATTACTTATTGCACGAACGCTTGGAATATCATCCAAGGTTCTGTCATAAAAATCGAACGGAGAATGAATACCACTGGAATGATTTATTCCATATAGTTACTGTCCTATCACATCCGTCATCAAATTCTGGGGTGGGTAGCAAACACAAGAGTATGAAATTAACATGATATTGGCGTACTCCATCCTGGCATAGTCGCTCAATATAGATGTATTAGTATGTTTGTAGTCTTTGCTTCTCCCTTAGTGGAATGTATATTACCCCACCGACTTACTTTTTTTCCACCTTCTCTCATTTGACTGAACGGGGAAGGTCCGCTTGAACCCTCATATGGGAAATTAGGTTGAGCAAGCCATTCACCAAGTTTCGATGGCTTCAAAGGATTCCCTTACATACCATGCTCAGTCAATTTTAGGCTATACTTTTCCCTCCGATTATCACCGCTTGTACTCAGTGACTGTTAATACACTCGGGGCTCTCCCTCATTAACAGGCAAACTTTTTCTGTAGGTACAATATTTGCTGTTCGGTGTTCCCACGGTATAGTGCATTATTTAGTTAAAA